>PYAF01003482.1:181617-191730 GCA_007407185.1 Glycine tomentella | reverse complement strand
CCACTGACACAACACTCACTAAGAATTCTCACTACTTGGATGAATTCACTCTTGGTGTTTCTGTGTGTCTAAGTGATGATATACAACTGAGGTTTGCACCTCTATTTATAGGCTGAAGAATGGTGTGAACGTTGGAGGGTGGTGGTAGCCAGCTGGTGGACAGCTTGTGTGCAGCTGGAACTGGTGGACAGCTGGTGAACGACTGGTACTTGGAGGACAGCTGGTGAACGGTTGGAACTAGGAGGACAGCTGAAACTTGCTGGAAGTCATCAACAATTATACCACCTTATACACGCATCTGCTTCATAATAAAAAATGATTTAGTAATGTGGTAATGCTAAAAAATGACAAGCTTTAACAAAGAAAAAAAAGGAGTCAAATAATTTGCAACATTAAGAAATGTCTCATAAGGAGGAGAATCATCCAACAATGATATATTTGATTCATTGAGTAATATGTTTTCTCTCATGGATGATTAGGAAAAATCACATTATTATATTTATTGAAGCATGTTTTAGTGCAATGGTATGGTCGTACAAATTTAAGTAAACAAAATGTACAAGATTTATCTCTAATAAAAGTGAGAAAATAAGTGATAGACTATCATAGTTCTTACCAATCTCCTCACACCATCTTTAAGTTTTGTCAAGTGAGAAAATAACTGAGAAAATTGTTCTTTTTGTTTTGTAATAATTAATTAAGCAATACTTATTTATGTAAACAACTTCACTTAAGTAACACAATATCAAGTCATCAGTTCTAATAAAAAAAATTGTTAAACAATATTATTTAATTTTAAGCACTCGTTTAAGTATCCTCTTTAGAGATGTTCTAAGTGGATTATGGTCTTTGGCTACCTTGAGAAAAGTGCAAGTTAGCATCCCTCACAAACAATTGGAAATACATGATGGGATTGATGAACGCATAGTTAAAGAATATTAGAATTTAGGCAATGCAATTTTCATCCCTTCATTTTCTGAGAATTTTTGTTTTTTATTCCAAGGTTTACGCACTGCACATAGGCTTTTTGATTCGTACAAATAAAATAAGTTGATCATGTTTTTATTAGTAATTTTTCAATACCTTTAGCCATCCTTTTCATAAAAGTATAGCTGTGATAAAGTTTTGAACATTTTTCTTCCTTTACACGAATCGCTATTAGAGGCTGGTTTGAGACTGAGAAAAACTTTCTGGTGCTCTCATTAGGCTATTGGGTAGCGTCCTTATTATCCCTTGTTATTACGAGTTTCTGGGTCGAGCTATTGCTGCTTAATTTTTTAATCTTCTGTAACTTTGATGGTTTTGTTCATTTTCATTTTATCCTTTGAGGATTATTTTTTAATCAGGTTTTGTGTGTTTTTCTCTGTTTACCTGGTTTGGCAATCAATAATCTACTTGTGCAGGGGCCAATGAATTTTGACACAGTAATCTCCGCATTAGTGTATGCGCAAAACCTTGTCATGCTTGAAGGCCACTGTTTAGGATCGTATAATATTATGTCGAATCTTCAAATCATCTCCTTCATTGTACTTGATAAGCAAATAACGTATATGACATAGAAAGGAACGTTTCCAAGTCTAAGAAGATAGAGTTGCTCTCATTTGGCTACAAAGGTTAAGTGTCAGAATTGTTGTAGAACCTACAACAATCAAGTCATTTAGATAAGTTATGCATTTCCTTCCCACATAAAGTTTGGTTTGTAAATTGTTTGGACTTTGAAATGTTAAGAAATTGAAAACTAATCATATAAGACTATTCAATGGACTAACTCTTGCATAAAAAAATAGATTAAAATATAATTGTGGTGTTTATCTTTTTCTTTATATTCATCTTGATCTTTTATCTATTAAATTTGGTTTAATTTGGTTCTTCTAAAAAAATGATGATTTTTAATTTTAGGATACAATTTTAAACTTTTTTTTTATGGTTAAGACTTGAAACTTGTTTAATCAAATTCACTTACATCATAATTATGAGGATTAATTAATATTCAAATAAAAATATCATAAACATGACAAACAATCACATGAAAAATGAGTCTTTCAAATAACTAGATCTAATATTAGATGTTTCAATGTTTTGGTTGCTTGTTAAATTTATTATTAATACAATTTTTATCATATTGGTGACTTTTTTTTTGTTCGAACTTTAATTGGGTTCCATTGTTTTGTAAATGAATATAATGAGAAAAAATTTATGTCTTTAATCAATAAAAAAAAATTGAAAATCATGTCTTAAAATGAAAAACAATCCTTTTTCCAAGAGGACCAAATTCAACGTAAACACATATACTCACTGGTGGAAAATTTTCTAAGGGGGAGCCAAAAAAATTATAATATATTTATTATAAAAATTACAAAATTATACAAGATACACAATGTTATGACCAAAAAAAATAAAAATATTTAAGATTTTATCTATTAGAATTGACCTCTATGTGTTTTTTTATTTTAAAATATTGTATGATTTTTTCATTGTTAGTATTATAAAAAAATTAAGAACACAAGTGATAAATTAGTACCAAATTATTTTCTCTTTTATCTATTTATAACATTTTACATCAATTCATTTAAGAAAATCATTTTATGGGGGAAATACTATTTTTTTATGGGGGAAAATATTATTTTTTATGGAGCAAAAGTAAAAATCATTAAATATATTAAAATAAAAATTTATCTTGTAGGGCAATCGTCCTACAGGCCTATATGTGCATCCGCTCTTATATATGTTTACCTTTATGCACAACATAATGATAATTGTTGGCAGATGCAATGAGTATTTTAAACTTTTCATGTAAAAAATTTTACATTTCTAATTGGTAAAAAAAATTAAAACCACATCTTCAAAAAATATGATCATTTTTTATAAAAACCAAATAAACACGTATACACATGTTTATGCATACCATATCATGATAGTTATTGGCATATATGATGAGTGTCAAATTTTTTCACTTGTAATTTTTTGTTTTTTTTTCTTTGTTTTTTTTATCTCCATACATCATAAAAATATTTAAATAACTTTTTTATTCCTATGAAATAGGCTATTTTTTTTATTGTAGTTCTATAAACATTTTCTTTTATTTTATTTAGTCTTTTAGAGTTTTTAGTTTTAATTCACTTTTGTCTCTTTAACAATATCATAATAATCACATCAATAACTTATTAATAGGTCACATTATCAAGTTGATAAGATAAACATGTATAAATTTTATATTTAATTATATTTTTAATTTTTCATCAAAACTTATGACATCATTAACTTACACATCATTTAACATTTAATGCTAATATTAGACAGTAGAAATTAAAATAAAATTAAAAATTAAAATATTAAAAAAACTCTCTATTTTATAAGAATAAAAAGATTATTTAAGTCTTAAAAAAAACTTATTTATTACTTTTTATTACCGGCGCTTATTCAATTTATTTAATTCTTAAACTTTTTTTTTAATTTACTATATATTATTTGTCATTTATTTATTTAAATGTATTTTTAATATTTTTAATAAACCTTTTTTATAACAGAAATCTTTTTTAATAAACATTTTCAACCCTTCTTTGAACAACAAAGAAATTAAACCACTTTAACTATTTCGCTAAACGACGACGGTTTAGTCCGTGGTTGTGTAAACCTAATCCCGAGTGCCTCCCTGTTACGTAGTCACTCACTCTCCACAACCTCCGATCGCCACCGTCAACTCTCCGGCGACTCTCTGTTATCGCAATGCACGAATGAATGAAACTATCTTCGTTCTGTAAATCAACTTCACAATCACTGGTTCGATCACCATGCTCTCTCGTTTAATTCCCAAACCCTCTCATTTCCGTCGCTTTCTCTCTATTCCGCTGAAACCGCCCCACACGCCTGTGAATCCCTTCTTCATTGTCGTCGTTCCCAAATACTTCTCCACCAACCGTGGCGGCGGCGGCAACGACGGCGATGGCAAGGACCCCTTTTCCTCCCGCGTGTGGAAGGATTTCCGGGAGACCGAGGAGAAGATCGACGCGTTCTTCGAGGAGGAGGAGGAGTGCGGGAGCCTCGCCGGAATGAACGACGACGGAAGCAGTGGTGGGAGGAGAAGGGAGGAGCGGGGGTGGATGCAAGAGGAAGAACAGGGGTGGTTGCAAGAGAAGGGTTTGGATGATGCAGATGAAGATGCTATATTTAAAGGGATCGACGAGGAAAGCGGAGACGCCGGTGGTAGTGGTGGTTTTGATGAGAGCAATTTTGGAGTGAGAGCAGGAGAGGACTTCAAACCTTGGAGCATGAAGGGGGAGGAGGAGGACAAAAAGGATGTGTTTGATTTCAAAGAGGATGTGGGGCATGAAGGGGACTTCACTGCTTTGGATATTAAGCCTAAAGTCGATGTTGAACAGCTTGAGAAGGAAGAGCAAGCTCTCACTGCTATTCTCAAAGGTTAGCCTTTAAGTTTAACTTTTTTTGTTTATTTGTCAATAACAATAGCAATGTAATTCTTGTAAGGTTTGAACTGAGATCATCATATATCACTGGTTTCTATGGATTTATTGTGTAGAGTTTAATAGGCGTGCATTGGTTTAAGAAATTTTACATTGTCAGCCAATCAGAAATTGTTAAGGTAGTTATGGTTGAAGTTAATACACTTATCATACATGCTGTGGTTTTGTGATTGGATGACAATGTCCTACTCTATCGATGCATATATTATTTATTCATGGCATTTTGAGTATGTTATATTTTGAGCAACCATGTTGTTTAAGTTTTTAGGGTGCCAGGTTCTGATATGTTGGTCTTACTGGCCAAGAGTATACTCGGGATGTTTTTTTGTGTGGATAATGTACTGTGTAATGATGAGTATGTTTGTTCACTTAAGAGTTTATACCTCTATCAAGGTAAGTGATGTTATTTTTCTATTTCCATTGCAGGCCCAAAACGTGCATTTGGTGATTTGATTGCTGCTTCTGGAATCACGGATGAGATGCTTGACAGTTTGATTGCGTTGAAAGACTTTGATGGGGTTCATGGGTTGCCCCCTCTTAGTGTAATTGAAGACATGAGGTATGAGAAGAATACTAGAAAATCCACTAGAGGTGAAATGGAGCGTCTGAAGCAAGAGGAAGCTGCAAAAGCTAGAGTGAAGCAGGTTGATGATAAAGGACGTGCTTATGGAACAGGAAGAAGAAAATGCAGTGTTGCCCGTGTCTGGGTTCAGCCTGGTAACGGTCAATTTATTGTTAATGATAAAGAGTTTGATGTCTATTTTCCAATGCTTGAGCATCGTGCTACTCTCCTTCGACCTTTCTCCGAGACAAAGACTTTGGGGCTCTGGGATGTCAATTGTACCGTGAAAGGAGGTGGTGTTTCAGGTGAGTTAATTGCTTTTAGTTAGCTTTTATATTTGAATTCCCACGATTAGTATCAGATTCTTTCATTATATGATAATTTTATTTTTTTTATTTGACGAATTTCTAGTTTCAGTTTGCAAATGCTTGTTAGAGTTTGTGGAGCATCTGGTGTCCTGTCCACTTCTAACATATAGGGCATGCCAGTCTTGAAGCATATTTCATGCATGCTTGATGCTTAAAAAAATATTGTTTTGACATTTTCAAATACATATTTTACTGTTACATTTTCATTTCCTTTTGCCTTTATCTTTTCTGGTTTCGTTTAGGGCAAAATGCGTTCTGCTTTAATTTGGCCTTTTGGCTAATCACCACTCACACTTTTATGTTTGACAATTAAATGCTTGAACTTTAATTTATCTCCCAATAGACACTTCTATTCAACTTCCCCTTACAATCCTACACTGAGGATATTGCGCTCAGTGGAAGTTCAACAGAGTCACCTACTGGATAACTTGTCAAAGTTCAATTCTTTAGCTATCATTCATACCGGTATCAATGAAATGTGTTTTGTGACAACAGGGCAAGTTGGAGCTATACGATTGGGGATCAGCAAGGCTTTGCAAAACTGGGAACCAGATTTGCGGCCTGCACTTAGAAATGGTATAGCCTTTTTGCCTTTTTTCTACATTGATTTACTTTGATACAGTGTTTTTTTTTTTCCATATCAATTTCTCTTATGAAACTCATGATTAATCATTTCTCATATCAAACCTCCCTAGTGGGGATTCATGTTAATTAGTTCTTTAATTGTGGCTGGATTTTATATGTGCCGTGCTATGATGATTTACTAAGCTAGTTTTTCTTGAATCTTGATCAGCTGGTTTCCTGACAAGGGACTCACGAGTGGTAGAAAGGAAGAAGCCCGGAAAGGCCAAAGCAAGAAAAAGTTTCCAATGGGTCAAGCGTTGATACTACGAGTACCTTTTTCTGGACGGCCATTTTTGTATGGAGTATTAGGATTTCTCAATAACATCTTGAAATTCGTCTGTCTTGTACTGCATCACCTGTGATGCAATCAGCATTTGAATTTCAATGACTCAACTGTAGAAAATTTTGTTCACGGATGTTAGGATTCATTCACTCTTTGGAGAGAGCTCCCGATTGCTATTTTCCCTTTATCCTTCCCATTGCATAATGAATGTTGCATTAAAACTTTAGTTGGTTATTGTAGGGAGATCTGTATGGAATGTTATATCCGTTCAGCATAACTTTGTGTTTTTATTATTCGCTCCTGCTATTCTTTTAATGCTGTTCAAAATGGGATGAGGCAGCCGATATAAGTTAGTTTTCAAAAAATTCTTTACATAGGGACTAGCTTTCAGAGGGTTCATAAGGTTTCAAATGTTAAAATCCATCTTACTACGATCAGGATTTTCCACAGTTGCAGTAATCACAATCATTGGATGAAAATTGTAGGGTTTATGATTTATCCCAGTAAATCAAATTTAATATATATGAAATTTGAATAGTTCAATCTTTATCTAATGGTGATGATTCATGAATGTGTGATTGTAGGAATTCTGTTTTTCATGATTGGCAGTCACCTCAGCTAATCATATAAGACTCTCATACATATAACATATGGAGAAATTGATAAATAGGTCATAAAGATGATACGGTGACATTAAGACATTCTTAGAAATCCTTCGGTGACCTACATGATTACACAAGTTCTACGTCATTTTTAGACATTCAACCAATCAAATTCATATCCTTGACAAATTTCATGTTTATATTTCCAAATTAAGCATTTACTTTATTAATTGGAAATTATACTCCAAGCTTTTACATATTTGGACAAATCATTTGCTAAAATCACATCTATACCACATCCATTTTACATCTATTTCCAAAATTTTGGTATACTTGACAATTGGATCAACGTTAAAACAACTCACATTGTGTGTTTCCAATGTTACATCATTGATCCTTAGGAGGCCTATAAACAAACACACATAACTAAATTAAATGTGGTTAAGTAAAAAGGACAAAAATAAGGTAATCTTGAATACTTATGAAATTTAGGAATAGCATCCACTCAATACCAAATATATATACTCGCATATCAGTAAACTTCAACAAGTCGTTCTGAAATTATCTCGAAAGTCGAAATTAGATGCACATGTATTATCAATTCTGAAGCACACAGATGCCTCAAATATACACGAAAAAAATGATATAGTTGTTTAATATCCGCACGTGACTTTATAAATAATTGTCATCATATGAAAATACTAACGACCTAGAGCGGTTTTAAATTCAGAGCATTGGACCAGAAAAACTAAAAATAAATAGCTTTAGGATGTACGTGAGACACATTATCTTGATGTTGGATCTATCATTCCTCCATCGAGATTGTAGAGACCTGAAACAGAAAACTGAAGAAGATCATTAAAAATTACTAAAGTTTCTATCATGCCCTAAAGACGAATTGATTATTGATTTGACAGTACGTAACAGTTCAAACATCCATTAAATATAAGTAGAAGCCTATAATACTTGATAAGTTTGAAGCTTGAAATAGTTAACTTTTTGGAAGCAATGGTCCTCCAAATAAAAATAGTTAAATATGTTACCTAAAGCCTGAAATCAAGTGATTCTAATCTGTTAAACCACTTTACAACAACGAAAAGACTTCAATTAATGAACACAAGACATAGCCAAATGGCATTCTCATTGGCATCAAAGTGAGAAGATTACAGTTTTGCAATTTAATTGTAAAATCGATATATAAACACGCAAATTTTTTTCTTTTCCAATGCTTTATACTTTGTTTTTCCTAACAGGCAAATGAAGCATGGCTCAATTTTCATTGGAAACACTAAAAATATTTGCATTCCATGTCCTGTCAATAGATGAAATGTCAAGGTTCTGAAACAACTTACATAAGTTCGAATAACCAAATGCAGAGGAGCTAGCTTAATTTCCATGCTGCAAACCCAAGCTTTGACAATAATCATAGGAGTAGTAACGGGTTCCAAAGAGTTCGTGGATAACCAATCGGTTTAGGATTTTATTATCCCTTGTGTTATAGAGAACAACTTCAATGCCACAGTTGTCCAGAATCGTGACATCACCACTTTCAGATATGTACACAGGTTTTCTTGTCTCCGGTATAAGGGTATGAGGCTCATAATATACATTCAATATCTGAGTCCAAGATTTTTCAACTCCAAACTCCTTCATTTGCCAAACAACAAAATTGATGTCGTTGTGGTTATGGGAAAGACACAAACAACCCCTCAAAACCCCAAGCTCCACATAAGATGAAGAAAAAACATGATCACAAAGACCATGAGGTGGCAACAAATATGTGTACGTCTGATTCCTTATATCATATGAAAAAATTATTAACCCATTGATAGGAATAATTTGACTACAACCAGGACTCGAGCCTCGAAGTGTTAACCAATTAACCCTTCCACTCACAAATCTTCCATTATAATCCGAATTGATGGGAAGAAGAGAAGGGGAAGTTGAAAAAGTTGAAATGCTTCTCCAACAAGTGTCACCGAAGCAGTAACTTTTCACCTCCCAAATCTGTGATTGAATATCCAAAAGGAGTACCAGCACTTTGTAAGTGTCACTCAAATCATCGTAACCAAACCCAAATATGTGATGAAACTTGTCCGGAGGGCAAGGTAACCAAGGCGAAGCTTGGGACATGATCCTTGTGGCCGGGTTCCAAGCTAGAAACTGATATGAATATCTAGAGCGAGAATTACACAAGCAAACCAAGCCATTGATGACATCCACGATCCATAGATCGTTAAATTGGTTGAATCGGTGCCAAAAAGCATCGCGAATGGTGGATAAAGGGCTCTCCAGTAAACCATGTATGGAGCATGGTGCCAAACAGACGTCTACGTACATACCATAACCTCTCTCTTTGTCGTCGAATGCACGACATGTTAATAGGATATCGGTGTTTCTAGAGGACCTTTCAAGGTGCAATTTAATGAAGATAGGATTGAAAATAAGAGAATTCCAAGACTTGGAAACACACCTTAATCGCATCAGAACCTTCACCGAAACCCTTGACAGGATTTCCATCAAGAGTTCCTCACAGAGACCGCGACCATACATTTTTTGTGAATGCTTATTGAAAAATTCAGTAGTTGAAGCAAAACCACGCAGGGACACATATCCAATTTAATCAAATTGAAAAAGTAACTGTTGCGATATAATAGGGATTGGATACAGATAATGTAATCAAGAGATATGCATAAATTAAGGATAGGACAGTTACAATGATCGGATATATTTAACATTTGAAATTTGAATTGTAACCATGTTTTTAAATTTCAAAGAAATATTTCAATAATAATATCATTTGTAATTATAATCAACAAAAATCAAAAAGAATCTTTTAAATATGTTACTGTTTATCTTCCAATAAATTTTCTAAAACTTAAATTAGATTAATTGTTTGTAATTATTTATGTTTTGTAATTCATAAATAAAATAATAATAAATATAAATTGAAAACAATTTTATAATTTTAATATATTAAATCATGTTAAACTGGACACCATACTAGTTAACAATATATAAAAATACAAGTTATGTTGAATTATACATATTTAACATAGAAAATATTATTATAGAAAATTAATAAACATAACATAAAAACATTATGCTTGTAATGAAAAGTTCATTTATCTATAAATAAATATCAAATGTCAAGGTAATTGTAAAAGAATTAATAATTATAATACATTTAATT
>PYAF01003482.1:133578-166921 GCA_007407185.1 Glycine tomentella | reverse complement strand
AACATAGAAAATATTATTATAGAAAATTAATAAACATAACGTAAAAAATTATGCTTGTAATAATAAATATAAAATATCAAGGTAATTTTAAAAGAATTAATAATTATAATACATTTAATTAAAAATTATAATTACTGATTACTTTCAAACGATTATTTCATATCAAGATTTAACGTGAAATAAAATATTCGTTAAATTTATTTTTAAATAAAATTCAAGCTATTTTCACTTTTATCGTTATTAACATTTTTTTATCTTGTAAATCAAGTGTATATGTTAGGTAAATAAAAATATATTCTTAATTTCTTAATAAAAAGAGATACATTTATTATATTTGAGAAGAATGTATTATTTATTTTTAGGTAATTAAAACTATTTAAGATGTATTTATTAATTTACTTTAACTTATGAACCAAACACACATGATAAAAAAATGCATTAAATTATATTATTATATTTTATTTATAAATTAATTAGAAAATTACTATCTATTATTACTATTTGCAACTGCTGATATAAACAAATATTATTATCATTGTCAGTGAAAGAAAACTATCACACAGAAATTACCCTAATTCTATTAAAAAATGAAGCTCTACTCCCATCACTCACTATGTGAATAACTCGATCCACAGTGTTGCAACCACTTTCACCGTTCTCTTTCTTCCTTTGCATTTAAAAAATGAAATGCTTTTAGACAGAATTTGGTGAACCTCGCCTTTACCATCAATTTGTACTTCAATCCAATTTTCTCTCATTTGCGGAAATACACCTACCGATGTTTGTTTCCATAATAAGGTTCCAACAACAACAAATATATTATGAGTTTAGTTGTATGTACGTATTTTGGTTTGAGAATAATAGAGTTGTAATATAATTTTTTCTATTTTTACAAGACACGTTGAATGTCAACATTGAAAATAAAAATGTCAAAGTAGGAACAACTACGGCACGTTGAATGCTAACTGTTAGAGTAAAAATTTTAACATTGGAACAACTACTACCATAAACCTTTAACAGGAAAAAATAATTGTGCTAAATAAAAGAGGAGAATTTGAAATTTTCAAGAGTCAAATACAATCAAATTAATTTGGAACAAAATATATTTAACCCAAAATAAAATCAAGAAAATATATTAAATTAAAAATTAAGTATAAATTTCGAGTTGGACATCATAATTTCTAAACTCGGCCGAAGTGATATGTCAAGTCTGAAAAGGTCAAAGTGTTACTGAATTTTTTGGTTTTCACCAATCACTAGTACGACAATCGTGCATACGCTCGGATAATACCACTACTTATGCATTTTAATATCAATTGACAACCTGGTCACATTTTGTGATTCTTAAAGCAACACGGAATATTATATAGCCAAAACCATAGCAGAACAAAAAAAGTTTCCCTGCATCACAATATTACAAATATGCATATGATTATAAATGCTTCAAACTGAGTAGTAATTCCATATTCCAGTCAAAGAGAGAACAATTAAAACCTTTCATGTTAGCCTTGAGCCAATTCCAAGACTTCAATTTAATTAGATCACAAATTTCTATGTCTAGCGTGACATTATTAAACAAAATATCATTTCACTGCTTCCAAAGAGACCATACAGCGGTCATCCAAACTATCCACCATCCACACTTAGATTTGAAACCTGTAAAGTTACTTGAATGTTGCCAAAAATGTGTTTCACGGTGAATTGGAAATACTCCCAATTCACCTATCCAATTATAACAAATTTCAAACCTCCACAGCAACTGAATTAGGCAAATTGATACAAACTTAAATACGATAATATATAGTTTTTTGTTTTGAGTAATATGTTTGTTAAGATGGGGATCCTTCCAATTACAATGTGATGTAATTATGCAGGAACTTTTATTTTCATGTTGAACTTGGTTAAAGCCTTTAGGGTATTATTTCATGCAGTCATCTTTGAAATGTACAGGTAAAAAGATTGTAAATATGTATGTAGTGTAGAGTGCTATTGAAGGCAAAAAAAAAAAAGACTCAAGTGTTGAATAGAAAATAAGAAAGTACTTACTATCTATTATATTACTTTTCGGTTTAGTTTGAGACAAATGAATTTCTGATCTTTGAAACACATGCATATTATAGCCTAAGATACAAATATAAGTTTGAGTGATGAATGAAACCTTCTTGCAGCAATGTGATTTACTCTGTTATCAAAAAACCACTTACAAAAAGAAAAGGAAAAAACATTTTTGGTAGCACAAAAGTGGAATGATCACATTAGAGCAAGTTGCACAAAATACCATGAACCAAGTACCTGCAAAATCACTACTTCAACTTGATGATCAATTAGTGAGATGAACCTCACCTAAACATAGTAATTGGACATGAGCACAAGCACTAAAAATTACTCAATTATATGATTTAACGGGCTTTCTCAACATCAGCCATAGAAATCATGAAATCCATGTATTTTATCCAAATGAAAATGCTAATAGGAGAGCTTCTAATCAGCTTTTCAAACTCATCAGCAGTTCTAGGTACATCTTCCTTGATTAATCTTTTCTTAGCAGCCCTTATTTACTTCTCCTTGCACATTATACTTGCCACATATTAGAAACCAAAATGCAAACGAGAAAAAAAGAGATTAAGGGACAAACATCATCCTTATTTTGTTAAAGAAGTAGGCTAAGGCTTAGGAATGTAGGTCCACTCTCTACCGATCCCAAGTTGGGGTCTATTTCAACATGTTTATTGCTACCAAAACTGATTAAGCAATGCTATAAAATAATTAAGAGGTCAAAACAAATGAAGAATTAACATTTTATTAAAATAGTTTAACTTTTTGCACAAAAGATTTCTAAATCTAAACTCTTAATCTCTAAACAAAGTGTCACCATGAATGAAGGATTTGAACTATGGTAGACAAATAAATAAAAAGGGATAATTTATCAATTACAAAGAAATCCTACTAAACAGACCAATAAAGAATAACGAACCTGAAATGATCAATCCTTTTGCAATTGTTGTTACAAACAACTACTTCCATGATGGTATGCTTCAATAATAGCTCCCATGTTGAGTTTAAGTCAATTACACATTAAAGAAATTTCATTTAAAAAATCAAGAAATAATACATATCCCAAAGATTTTAAACCACTGTATTTGAATGGAAATATAGAAGAAGAAAAAACCACTTCTTATGTAACAGTAAAAAATATTTTACTTTCTAAAAATTGAAAGTGTACGATAAAAAAAGAAATATATCGAAAAAGGATATTACTCATCTTATTGTGATAGCCGAGACTGCAACCCCAATTTAAGTCCAACCAAGTTGAGATTTTTTTGGAAAAATGAAGAAAAAGAAGAAATTTAAGTAGAAAAAACTTTAAAGGAAACAAAACAAAAAAGATAGAAAGCAGGATTCAGCTTGATAAAAAAATGATAAAAAAAAAAGAGAAATATGAGAGAAAAAAATAAGGAAATATAAATTTGAGAACTAAACTAAGAAAGGCAAAATGAAAAATTAAGATTTTTATCACCTTAAACATTGCAATGCTGAAACAAACATTAACTCAAACCCATACAACAACACCATATATCATATAAAAAGAATTAACAAAATAAGTGAAGATAAGTTCAATTTAAAAAAAAAAATCTTATTGAAAGCACACAGTTCTAATTTCTACAAGGAGAATATGAGAATGCTTCAATAATATGGAAAATAGAAGATGAAAACCACATAGCCATGAAAATAAAACTTTCCTCTTTGTTGCAATAGCATTCCATAAAAAATGTTGGACAAAAAATTGAAATTTAGAATGATCAATCAATTGAAAGCAATTACCTCATTTCTTAGCTTGAAAGCAATGATAGTGTTTTTATGGATCTAAAAAAATATATAAATAAAGTCATAAAATTAATATATAACTAAAGTCATAAACGTTTTTTGTTTGTACACATGCTTTTTTTTTTTGGTAAACTAAAAGGCCTCAAGGCCAAGAAACAAACAGAAATAAAACAAACAAACTAAGACAACACTCTCCTCACTCTACCAACAGATCTAGAATCCGACAAAAATAGCCATCTAATTCCCTGAGGAGGAACAGGGAACCTCAAAAAATCATCTTGATCAGCACTCAGAAGGGTAAGATTAGCAAGCCAATCAGCACAAATGTTTCCTTCTCTATACACATGCACCAGACGCACCGACCAATTCCTTGAGAGCCAAGCCCGTATCCGAGTCACCAAAAGAGACTCACAGGCTGCATCACCTCTATTGGTGAGCAAAGTGATAGTAGAAACAAAATCACTTTCCACAATAATATTTCTCCAACCCCCTTCCTAAGCCAGCTGCAGACCTTTAAAAATGCCCCACAATTCAGCTGTTATTGCATTGCAGTGGCCGATCCTGTAGGTGAAAGCATCAAGCCACTGGCCCTCTGAGCCCCGCAAAACACCACCACACGCAGACAAGCCCGGATTGCCTTTAGAAGCACCATCAGTGTTAAGCTTCACCCAACCAATTTCTAGAGGAGACCAACTAACCAAAACATCCGCATAAGAGAACTGGAGACTAGCTCTGTCTAAAGGAATGAAAGAATTATGTGTTTCCAATGCTTTTATTTTAATGACTTCAGGCTTATGGGTGTTACCTCCTGAGCCCGAAGCATGGACCAAATCATTTCTCCACACCCAAGAAAACCACACAGCAATGCCAAACATCGTAGGCCAGGGGACACCAAACACAGCAATCGAAGTTTGCTTTAAATTCCAAACCAACCAGTCCTTCAAATCCGAGAAGCCAAAAAAAAATCGAAGGAGCAGGGGGATTGATCCCAATCCAAACATTTTTAATGGCAGAACAATCCCTTAACAAATGAAAAAGGTCTTCCTATTCTTTATTAAAACTGGACATACAGGATCCCCTAAACCAAATCTACTCATCCTCTTTTTAGTAGGCAACCGACCATGACCCAATTTCCAAAGAAATATTCTAATTCTTTGAGATCCCTTCCAACTCCAAATCAAATTCCAAATGTCAGAAGAAGAAATTTGATCATTACCATCTGCAGTTAAAGCCTCATACAGACCTTTAATAGAGACCTTAGGATACCCTGATAAGCACCAAACCAACCGATCAGGACCATCATCCGGCTGAGGTGGGATAAAACTCTTAATATGGCTAATAGTCTCAGGGGATAGCCAATTAACAAGCCCCTCCAACTTCCAATTCCCCAAATCATCAACATAAGAATTCACTTTTTTATTAACCTCATCCCAAGGAATTTGATGAGAAGAATGGTTGAGAAGCTTACCAAACTTTCTGATCCAAACATCTTTCCAAAACAAAACCGAAGCTCCATCTTTGAAGTCCCAAACCAGAAAATCTTCCAACTTCTTCCAAGATAAACACATATTCTTCCAAAGCCTTGAATCCCCATTTTTAAATCTGAATAGATCTATCTCCTCTCTATTTGCAGCATATTTAGCTCTAAGAACTCGAACCCAAAACTCATGAGGTTGAGAAAAAATAGCCCAAGCTAATTTAGCTATGAAAGCATCATTCATAGAATTAAGCCTCTTCAAGCCAAGACCTCCAACATCTTTCGGCTTAGTGATTGTATCCCACCCTACCAAATGCATATGGCTCTGATTCTCTGTATCCCCCCAAATAAATCTCCTCTGAATTCTCTCAATCTCCAAACACACAGCCTTAGGAAGCCTACCACATTGCATCTGAAAATAAGGGATAGTTGCTAAAACCGTCTGAGACAAAGTGATCCTACCAGCCTGTGACAAACATTTTGACTGCCAACCAGTTAATTTATCCTTAACTCTATCAATAGTTGCACTATAAGACTGCTTGGTAACCCGACCATGTTGCATCCAGGCTCCAAGGTATCTCCCCATATTTCTCACCCTTTGAAACCACACAAACCAGTGATATTGCTAGCAACCTCCTCTGGAGTATTTTTAGAAAAATAAATAGTTGTCTTTTGAACACTAACCTTCTGGCCAGACATCTCACCAAACAGCTCCAGACACTTCATGACAGTATGCATTTGTTCCATATTAGCTTCAGCAAAAAGCATTAAATCATCTGCGAACATGAGATGAGAAATATCTGGTCCCTCCTTCCCTATCCGAATAGGCTTCCAAAGATTCCCATTCACTGCTGTGTTTATAATATGAGATAACTTCTCCATAGCCATAACAAACAAAAAAGGAGATAACGGATCCCCTTGACGGATACCACGCGAAGGCTGAAATTCTTCTGTGACACTACCATTCCAGAGAATATTAATTTTTGTCGAGGAAATAGCCTGCATAATAATGTCTACCAGAACTTGAGGCACTTTCATCTCCTGAAGAGTCAACGTCATAAAATTCCAATTTAACCTGTCATATGCCTTTTCCAAATCTATTTTAATAGCCATAAAGGGTTTCTTTCCTCTCATACGGTGCATAGTATGGATTATCTCTTGTGCCACAATTATGTTATCCTGTATATGTCTATGAGGAACAAAGCTAGCTTGCATCGGAGAAATCATCTTCATCATAATAGGCTTCAATCTCACAACAATAATTTTGCTGATCAACTTATACACAACTGGACAAAAGGAAATGGGTCTAAACTGAGAGATGCGATTTGGGCTGTTATTCTTAGGAATAAGAACCAACAACGTTGTGTTTATAGTTGAGATTAGCTCAGGATATCTCCATAACTCCACAACCAAATTAGAAATTTGATTCTGAACAAATCTCCAATTTTTTTGAAAAAAGAGAGCCGGGAAACCATCAATACCAGGGGCTTTTAATGGACCCATATCAAACATAGCCTGTTTGATTTGAAAGGTTCCTTATCTAGACTAACTCTGTCAGCTTCAGAAAGCAGGGGCCATAAATTCTCAGACTGCAGCCAACGCCTATAAGTAATGTCTTCAGTGAACAACTTCTTATAGAAATCACAAGCTAATTTCATGAGACTCTGTGGATTAGTGATCCACTGATTAGCATCATGTTTCAGCCTTGAAATCTTATTCCCATTTCTGCGAATTACTGTACAGAGATGGTAAAATTTTGTATTACGATCCCTATTTTTAATCCACTGTTGTCTGGACTTTTGAAACCATAATTTCTCCTCCTCATCAAGGATTTTTCCTAACTCCTGTTGACACTTCTCATCCAAACTTTGCAACCAATCAGAATCGGCTTGACCTCTTTGCTTTTGTAAATTCTGCAATTTCTTTAACAAATAATCTTTTTTCCTCTTGATGTTTCCAAAAATGTTATGATTCCACTCCTTAGCAGCAGGAATAAATCTCTGTAACATATAAGGAATATCAAAAGAGTCTATCCAAGAAGATTCCATCAACTGATTAAAACAAGGGTGCTCTTGTCAGGCTGCTAGAAAGCGAAATGGCCTGTTAGAACCACCAGTTTTGGCTTCAAACAAATTCAAAAGAACCGGGTTATGATCAGAATGGATTCTAGGGAGATTAGCAACTTTAGCCCCTTCATACAAGATTCTCCAATCCAAGTTAGCAACCACTCTATCTAGTCTTTTGAAAATTCTGTTTAAATGTCCCCATTTAGGGTCTTGCCAAGTAAAATGATCCCTTGTATAACCCAAATCAGCAACATTGCAATCCTCTAAGACCGAACTAAACAACTCACACTTTTTATTGTCAGGAGGAATGCCCCCTTTTTTCTCATACGTCCTTGCTATCTCATTAAAGCCACCTCCCATGATCCACGGTTCTATACAAGAGCTACCAATATTTCTTAAATCACTCCAGAGCTGACGACGCTCTATTTCACGCGGACTGGCATAAATAGCTGTGCATAAAAACTGATCTTGCCCCTGTAACTTGACTCTCATATGGATGAACTGATTAGATTGCTTTAGGACATCCACATGAATGAGCCTGGAATCCCAAATAACCCAAATTCCCCCTGAGAAACCATGCGCTTCCTCCACAAAGTGACCATCAAATCCAATACTTTTCATAAGTTTCTGACAAACTGAGCTTTGAGTTTTCGGCTCCAATAAAACCCCCAAACAAACATGATGTTTCCTAATCATTAGTTTAAGAGCATGCCACATAGATTTTTTGGCAGCTCCTCTCACATTCCAAAAGAGGAACGACATTAAATAACGGAATAAGAGGTAGCAGGTTTAGGGCATACCTGCAAGTCCCTATTCTCCATTCCACTGCTTGAGGGAAGCTGAACTCCATCTCTATTGATATTGCAGTCAACCGCATCACTCCTTTCCAACATCACGCTGTCAGGAGGCCTAGGAGCAGGGTGGATGTGCTGCTCCGATTTCTTGTGCCCATGATGGGAATAATTGGCTTTCCATTGAGCGGACACAATATTTTGGATTGAAGGAACCTCCCCTTGTCCTTCTGTCGTAGTAACTTGTACAGGAACCTGGCCAGGCTTAAGCTTATTTTGAACGTCGACCTGTATATGACTAACCTCCGAAGTTGACCCCTTGGCCTTGGGCATCACAACAGAGCTAGACTTCCTGGAGACAAGACTCTGCTGAATTGAATTGTTTAGAGCTGAACTAGCATCTCCTTCCACTATATAAGCATTTGTTGTTTCAATGATGCGAATAGGAGATTTACTTCTCTTTCTTAATCTTCTATCTGATGCCTCCTCATCTATGTTCTTCCCCTCCACCATCTGATTTTGATTATTAGGCAGATTCTTCTCCCCATCTCTATTCACTAACTCATCCTCATGCATAAGAGCACTATATCTAGACTTGCTAATATCCTTCGTCCGTTTCTGAACAAAATGAGCTTTCCCTTTTTCACTAGTTTTATTACTTTTCCTTTGTCTATTAACAAGCATCCACGGACCATATTTGTCCAACTCCTTATTATCATGTTTTTCAGTGTCATGAGACTTAGCCTCCTCTGCTCCCTTCTCTAAAGATGACTCAGCCGATACAACCATAGCTTGGGAAGGCTTTGTGGGACATTTGTCTGTACGATGACCATATTTCCCACAACTATAACAAACCAGAGGCAAACCTTCATACTCCACCATTTTCAGGCAGCCCTCAATTTTATAGTCAGCTTCGAGAGGATTTGCCAAATCCAATTCTATGCAAGCTCTAGCGAATTTACCTCTAGAAAGGGACGTAGTAGCAGCATCCATTTTGATGAATTTCCCCAACCAATCTCCTACTTCTTTCATTAGACCAGTGTTAACATATTCTATTGGGAAACCAGGTAATCTCACCCAAGCCATGATTTTTCCAATTGTTGCAGAGTGAGGATGAAAGTCTGGTTCCCAAGACCTGATCGCCAGATAATGGTCAAAGATCACCCACGGGCCTGCTGTAACAGCGTAATCCATATCCTTTTGATCAGAAAACCTTACTAGAAAATAGCCATTCTCAATATCAGTGACAAAGATTTTTCCCTCCCTCTCCCAAAGATTCTCCAGCCTCTTCTTCATAATTGGCAATGCAAGCTTTTTCCCCAACAATTTGACATAAATTGATTTCCTCCATGGACGCCAAGCCTTCTTCTTAAACGCATCAGAGAGCTTGAAATTGGTTCTCCCATCTTTATCCGTTCCACGAATAACACCAGGCGTTGATTGATCTTCTTCTACTTCCTTCTCTTCCTCCTCAGGTGGTAATTCCTCATCCATCCCCTCTGTTTCCCATTCCCCATTATGACGCATTAATCTCTCCTTGAAGGACATACGTTCCTCCATCCAATCTTCTACTCGCGGAACCATCGTCTGATCATGACTAAAATTTGCCTCTCCCCCTTTGCACTTCTTCGTACTCCGCTGCAGGATATCAGCTTCCTCTGGTGACATCTCTAGATTCTCTTCCGGTGACATTTTGAAACCCTATTATTTGTCTCTCTCCACTTGCTCTTCTTTTTTTCCTCACTCAACACTCACACATTCCTTTTTTTACTGTTTGTACACATGCTTAAAAATGATTAATGTGCACATTTTTTTTAAAATAATATAATATATTGGACAGAATCAATCATTTATACCATAACCAAATAATTTAAAAAATCTACTTGTTTTTTTTAATTTTTATTTTTAAATGATAGAAAACCAAACATTTTGATGGAAATCAAACAATAAAAGAAATTTACTTATATATATATATATTTAATTTTTGAAAAAAATTAACATGATAGAAAATGAAAACAAAAAATTCAAAAACAATACTTTTATATTTAGTTAATTACTTTGATATAATATTATTTTATATTTAAATTTGCATAATAATAATGTAGATGTGAATTAATTAATTTTTTTAATAGAGATCATATTTATCCTCTACAGACTATAATCTTGCTTAAACCAAATAGGAACAGTATCTATAACAAAACTCTACTTTACCTAGCAAGATTCAAATTTGAATTGAGATCACATGTTAATCCAATAACCAAATTTGCAGTTGATCCACGTATTTTGTGATTTACTTTAAAATATTTAAAATTATATCTACAAATTAAAATGATAAAATAAAAAAAGTAATACATTGATTTAAAATAAATCAAAGTTAAATAAAATTAAATAAAGATATTACTGGTCCATTTATATATAGTATTTACACCTATTTTTCTATTTATTGATTTACTATACATGTTTTGTGTACAATTTTTCTAATTTAAGTAAAAATTAAAAAAAAACAATAACCACTCTTGTCTCAAAGGAAAAATGACAAGATTCACAATTTTCATATGATTCATAGTCATTCACAAGTTTCATATGATAGTTCCTTTCTTCTTCTTAGAAGCAATTTGATTATCATAATCAGTTAGCAAATTAAGCATCTCATGCAAGTCACAATTCATCATCTTATTCATGTTGAAATTCAAAATAAATGGTGAAAATAACTAGAAACTGACTACAGAATCAAATATTAAAAAAGCTCTTTTCCAAGAGTGCACCCTAACTTTTAAGTTGTTCTATAAGATCAATCATCTTAAAAACACAAGTCCAACTTTTTCTATCATCATTTCGTTTCTTTTGCTCTGTGTAGGTGCCTTTCTTTGCCTTCTTTCTAAGGGGTAGGGAATGATGATAGAAAAAGTTGGACACTATGTTCTTAAGATAATTGATTTTATAGAACAACTTGAGAAGTTGGGAAGAAACATTATACGCAACCTTGTTGTTTTTAAATTCGAATTCATAGTCAATAAGTCATCAAGGTACAACTTTTAGAGTAATTTTTTTAACACAGAAGTGATGACGATGACATGCAACTAACACTAATAAATTCATGTACTTTGGCTGAACAACAATGTCATTCTATCATATTTATGAAATATCATGAGAATAATCTTGAATCACAATGACATAAACTACATAAAGGCAAAGATTGAAACTCGACAAAACACAAGGTGAACTTGTCCAAAACATACTAAGATTTGGAGAGGGTATTGCTGAGTTCCCGTTCTGAGTTTATGATCCCAAAAAAAAAAAGATGAAGATTATGACTTGGACGGAAACTGGATTGAATAGTTTTGTAGATGGAGTGAAACTCTTATATATGTTCATGTCATGATGTTGAAGGCTAGCTAGGTTGTGCCCATTGTGTTTATAATTCATTGGATTAGGAGGGGAACTGCTATAGCTTGGTGTACTTTATTGATCCTAATGGTGTATTTTATTTAATGCTTAGTGAGTAGTGCCTTGTATTGGTGGAGTGCTTATGATTCGTATCAGGGAATTTGTTGGAGACATGTGAAACTTGATCTCTGAGTTTTTTGAATGCATATTTTCTTCATCTTGATCATGGCTTGGTTGACTAAATGTAAATGGATTTAGTACTCTAGTCGATTTTGTGCAAAAGGCTGAGTATTATAAGCTTTGACATTTGTCTATTCGTATAATACTCTAGTCCTTTTTCATATTACAAATAAAATAATATATATTAAACCTATATTACATTAATGTAATATGGGAAGGGATAGAGTGTACTAAACTTAATATGGGTTTAGTATATATTTATCATATTTGTAATATGGGAAGGGCCTAATCGTATGACAGTTTCGAGTTTGTGGAACGAAACCTCCTTCATGACCGCTTAATGCCATTTTTTTTTTTGGTACATATATAATGCCTATTTACCCAAGACTGTGCTTTGTAACTGAGGATTGAAGAAAACAAAACACAAGTTAAAGGAGATAATGTTAGGACTCAGGCGTATTTATTGAATTGATGTACTAAATTCAATAGTTTAAAGTAAATTAATTTAATTAGTTTGGATTGATGTTGTTAATTGTTTTTTTTATGTTAAACCAAAATTAAAAGTACAGTTTTTTACTCACATAAACCTTGATGACATGATAAGTATGTAAACATCATTATGTCATCATTTAATATTATTACAAAGGAATTAAAAAAAATTGAAATACTAAAATGAAAACAAAAATCTTTAAGGGTTAAAATATATATATATATATATATATATATATATATATATATATATATAATAGAAAACAAAAGATAATTTAAGCAACAAAGAGTAAAAAATTCAGATATAAAAGAGAATATATTAACATGTATAGAAGATAGGTATAATTTATAGAAACTGAAATATTTTAAAATCTTATGTCATGAGATTATATATTTTTATGAAAACTTATAATACTTTTTTTCTATGAAAATAATATGAACTATTTTTTTATCCGCAACTGGTGAGTATTGTCTTTTACAATTTCTTTAATTCCTCAGTTATAAATGAGATATTTTCGCAAATAAAAAGTCTAAAACAAGATAATTTTATTTTGATAGAGTAGAAAAGAAACAAATACTATTACCTTAGTTACAATTAGAACAGAGAGGTTGAATGGAGTTAATTAGCGTCACTGTTACATAAACCCTGAATCTATTTCCTGGCGCCGCTGCGTGTTGATTGTTTGCTTGGTCCAAACTCCAAAGCAACGAGGAAATCACTGAGTCCGATGGACGATGTTTGCGAAGGCAAGGACTTCACATTCCCAAAGCAGGAGGAGAAGATTCTGGAATTGTGGTCCCAAATCGACGCATTCCACACTCAGCTATCTCTGACCAAAGACAAGCCGGAGTACATCTTCTACGATGGCCCTCCCTTCGCCACCGGCCTCCCTCACTACGGCCACATCCTCGCTGGCACCATCAAGGACATCGTCACGCGCTACCACTCCATGACCGGCCACCACGTCACCCGCCGCTTCGGCTGGGACTGCCACGGCCTCCCCGTCGAGAACGAGATCGACAAGAAGCTCGGCATCAAGAAGCGCGAGGACGTCCTCAAGCTCGGAATCGACAAGTACAACGAGGAGTGCCGCGCCATCGTCACGCGCTACGTCTCCGAGTGGGAGACCGTCATCACGCGCACCGGAAGATGGATCGACTTCAAGAACGATTACAAAACCATGGACCTCAACTTCATGGAGTCCGTCTGGTGGGTTTTCGCGCAGCTATTCGAGAAAAATCTTGTCTATAAAGGTTTCAAGGTACTATTCGTTACGCTTCGTTTCTGTTTCAATTTCTCATTTCGTTTGTATTGTATCCATTCTGTCATGACACAATGGCTGCATTTTGTTGTTGTTCTAGGTCATGCCGTATAGCACTGGCTGCAAAACTCCGCTCTCTAATTTTGAGGCTGGTCAGAATTATAAGGTTAGTGGTGACTACATGCAATGCTATGCAATCAATTTACCTTACTTGTTTGTTACTGTTGATAGCTTTTGTTTGGATAAACTTCTTCGTAAACACTTATAGAAGAAAATAAGAAGGTAAAGTGAATCGAGTTTCTAGTATAAGCTAAAATCAACTCATGCAGGTTTTGGAGAAGTTAGATAAGAGAACTTCACTATAAAAGTTGAAGTGCATAAGTTGATTTTAGCTTATGAGAGAAGCTTAATTCATTTTACCTTTTTATTTTCTTCTTCTATAAGTGCTTATGGAGAGGTTTATTCAAACAATATCCTATTCTACATTGCTGCAATTTTGTATCTGCATCTGAAATTCTAATATGTTGGCACAGGATGTATCTGATCCTGAAGTATTTATGACGTTTCCAGTCTTGGGCGATCTGGACGGTGCATCTTTTGTTGCATGGACAACGACTCCATGGACTCTTCCTAGCAATCTTGCACTGTGCATCAATGCCAATTTTACCTATGTGAAGGTCGGTTGGTAATAGCATATGTGGAACTAAAGAGTCTACTCATTTTACCTTTCAAGCTTTTTTTAATTGAATTGGAGCTGGAGCATGCTTTTATATATGTATATATAGAAACAAAGTGAAATTAAGTTGCTAGCTTGGCAAGTTCTGCTGGAACTGGAGCCTGGATAATAGAGTTGTGGTTTTACCTACAATTATTCACAACTCTTTTTGAGAAGTAGGAAGATTTTGATTGCAATGTTTAATATGCCTTTTCCTGAATGATTAGTTGTTCTATTCCTGTAATAAAACTTCTGTTTCCTGTAACATAAGTATCTTGAATAGTGAACAACTTATGCATAAAATAATGGTATGGAAAAAGGCATTAGGAAGAAGTGTGCATTTGATTTTACAATAGGTAGTGCCATATGTTTACTTATATTATTGGCGAGTGAAAATGAAAACACATTGGGATTGAGCACACATATCGTTTGGTGCACACACACACACATATTATTTTGACTATTTTTTTCCTTATTTTCTTGTTACTTGAACTCTAATTTTTGGAGCTGATGAAATCAGGTTCGCAATAAGTACTCTGGTAAAGTTTATATTGTTGCTGAATCTCGTCTGTCTGCAATTCATAACCCTAAGGAGAAGCCCAAAGAAACTGTTGTTAATAGTTCAAATAACGTTCCTAAAAATACAAATGCAAAGACTAAGGGAGCTTCAGGTGGAAAAACAGAAAATGTGTTGGATTCTTTTGAAGTGCTGGAGAAATTCTCAGGGGCAACATTAGTGGGGACAAAGTGAGCACCTTATATTTTTCGTTTCGAGACTTTCTAATGGCATTTTGCATATGGGGTTTCATTGAGTATTGAAACTGCTAAAGATAACATGTTCTGCAGGTATGAACCATTATTTGATTACTTCAAGGAGTTATCTGATACAGCTTTTAGAGTTGTTGCCGACAATTATGTTACTGATGATAGTGGTACTGGTGTTGTCCATTGTGCCCCTGCTTTTGGTGAAGATGATTTCCGTGTTTGCATTGATAATCAAATTCTTAGCAAGGTGTGTACTTTTAAGAACTTAAAATTATATATTGATTTTTATTTTTCCCTCCTGAAATGCTGGAAGCACAATTCCTTGCTATGTGTAGTTGGAATAAATATTCCAAATCATTGACTTGCATGCCTTCATATGTTTATTTGTCCTCTGTCCCTAGGGAAGATTAATTCATATTGATGCATTTTCTATTGATCTCCTATGTCCATTTTTCCCATTGCAATGCTGCATCTTTTATGATGACTTTCCTCTTTGCTACTTAATTGTACTGGCAACCTTGGTGACAGCACACAACTCCTGAGATTTTCCTTTCTTGTCTATTTATTTATTGTTGGATTCCTTACCTTCCTAATATGGCTACTGAAATGCTATGTTGGCCTGTAGGATAAATTAACTGTAGCTGTTGATGATGATGGCTGCTTTACTGAAAAAATTACCGACTTTAGTGGGTGCTACATCAAACATGCTGACAAAGATATCATTGAAGCTGTGAAGGTATGCTCCATATATCTATAATTATGAGAAGCCATTAGCCCATTATTAATTTGGAACCATTTATGGTGATGTTTATTTGAATGGTTAACTAAGTTTCTAATGTGACTGACTGGAAGTCACTTTTTTTTTTTCCAAATAGTTCTGTCCCTAAATTCTAGTAGGGACAGAAATGTCCCATTTTTTTAAACTTCGACTAGAAACTTATCTGGAGGAGTGCACAAAGATTAAAATAGAAAAAAGGCTTGGTGTTTTTGGCTGGGAGTGCATGTGGGCATGAAAGATAAACGTGATACTGAATACAGCAATTCTCTTCCACTCCTCCTTCTGCTTGTCTTCTAAAGGAACCCTTTACCAGCTTGTCCAAGTTACTAAGTATCTGAAGTAGAGCTTAAGTTTAGAACATTTGATAAAAGTTAATCTTATTATGTCTTGGGCAAATCATGTTCATCTTAAAACTGTTTTAATTGGATTTGCTTAATTATTTTCCTTTTTTTTTTTTCATCTTTCCTTAGGCAAAGGGTAGACTGGTTAAATCTGGAGCTTTTACACATTCTTATCCATTTTGCTGGAGATCTCAGACCCCTCTTATTTACAGAGCTGTTCCAAGCTGGTAAGCACGTTTGACCAAGATTTTAACTTTTCTCGTAAAAAATGGCATATTAGCTATGGTTTATTTTTAATTTTATGATCCCATCAGCACTAATCATTTAATGTAAACATGGATTGTAAGTGCTCATGTGTTGACTTTCTTTGGTTTCCTTTTGAATAGAATCTGATATTGAAAATATAGATAATTCTTAGCATCCAATTGCAAGTTATGAGTCTTGAAAGTATGGGAATCTAGTGTGTGGGGTTTATAGGGCCTTGGGTTCTCTAACTACAACTAGCTTTTTTTAGTGCATCAATAGACAGAGAATGCAGGTCTATCTGTGACTTTCAGTTGTGTTAAAAAGCCTTGTAGTAGTTGCTGCAGGAGATTGCACTAAATGTCTTCATAACATCCATTAGCAGTTCAGTAATATTGTCTCTGAATTTCTTTGAGTGGAGAGGACCACCAAGTTGCAGACATTTCATAATAGTTTGCCCCAAATATACCATCTTTTAATTTTTGTTTTCAGAACAAAATATTAAGGTTGTTCTATTCTTGCATATCCATGTTTCCATGGTTTTAAGAACTGAAACTCTTCTTTGAATAAATAATACAGTCTTTTTGTCAATAATGATAATATGCATTTCTACAATCAAGATCCTGGCTTTTCTTTTGATGCATGCCTAATATGTAGGTTTGTTAGAGTGGAGTCGTTGAAAGAGAAATTGCTGGAAAACAATAAGAAGACCTACTGGGTCCCTGATTTTGTCAAGGTATGTAGCGTCTTCCTTAACGCATCACGGATTTATCATTAAATTTTTTATTTATTATTTGATCTGTTTTTTTCTCTTCCCTTTTGCTTTCACAGTTGGTCAATGTGGACATAAAGGAATAAATTGTTTCTATAAGCACTTTGATGATTTATTTTCTTTATTGAACATGTCAATATATTATTAATTGGGAGTCTCTATTAATAATTGAGAATGGATGAATATGTGCTGTGATTAACTTATTAAATATTTGTTATGTAAGGGAAGAATACAATACCAGGACAACATCATCCTAATGAGAGAAACTGTGAGAAAGTAGTGAGCCAATGATGTGCAAAAATGTAGAAAAGATATCTCAATTCTGGAAACTCCCATGAAATATGTAGTCACACAATGCCTAAAGATGACCATGAACACAAACCTATTCCATACAATATCCTCGGGGCAAAAATCTCATTGGAAATTAATGTTAAATTTAATGCAATCTATGTTTTTTTGTAAATCTTTCTATTATTTGTATGTCATAAACAGCGTCTTTGGTCATGGGTTTGAACCCGGAAACAGTTTCTTTGCATATGTAAGAGTAAGGTTGCGTATAATATCCCTCCTCCATACCTTCGCATAGCGAGGAGCTCTGAGCATTGGGGTATGCTAGTTAGTTATTTGTATGTCATAAACACAACCTTATGTCCATATTCCATAACGTATCTTAGGGCAAAAATGGCATTGGAAAAGAACTTTAAGTTGTATGCAATCTATGTTTTTTAGTAAATCTATCTATTGTTCATATGTTTTTCAGGATAAGCGATTTCACAATTGGCTGGAAAATGCAAGAGACTGGGCAATTAGTCGTAGTAGGTTTTGGGGCACCCCTCTCCCTTTATGGATTAGTGAGGATGAGGAGGAAGTAGTTGTCATAGATTCTGTTGCAAAACTTGAAGAGCTTTCAGGTGTAAAGGTTAGAATCTTTTGTTCACATTTCTGAAAATAAATATATGCATATTTGTCTCTGTAAATTGATTTTGTTTTGTATGACTCGTATTGCTTGTTTTGTTATAGTTTGGTAACATGCAAGGATGTGATTTTTGTATCTTACTTTATCCAAATATTTTCATTGCAATGCTACACAATTACTCATAAGGTGGGAATGGGATTGTAGAAGTTCTTAGAAGAATAATGAAAAATGGACATGTACCTGTCCCTTTTTGCTTAATTAATTGTACCTTAGTTGCTTCATGAAAATATTTCATAACGACTGCACAACCATTTGGAGAATATAAACTAATTCGCTTCCTATTTACATGGTATCTTCTTTTCTGGTCTAAACCTCTTCTGTCGGTGGATATTATATTTGGTTTTCAATTTAGAGAAGATAAGTTGACCCAACCCAACCTGACAAAAAAAAACATTTTGGGTTGGGTTGAACCCATTTTGAGATTGCATTGAAAATCTTAAACCAACCCAACCCGTAGTGGGTTGTGGGTTGGGTTGGGTTAGCCTGCCAAAATTTTAAAAAATAAATAAAAAAGGTTATAAAAATAAATGACTTATAAACTGACTTACCAAATTAATAAAAAATATAAACAATTCAAATATAGACATAATGTCACAATCACATTGCTTTGTCACATGGTTTCTAGAAGCTATTATCTTGAGTTAAATAAATGTAGTGCAAAACTACATGAAATCCATATTAGTTCACAAAATATTATGTGTAATAAATATTTAACCAAACAACAAATAAAAAACATTTAACAAAAACAGAATCTCAACTGCAACCCAACCCGCCCAATTGTTGCCGTTGGGTTAGCTGGTTATGTGGATTTTGGGTTTATGCGGGTTGAGAGGTTGATTTGCATAACCCAACACAACTTGTTTTGGCTGGTTAAATGGGTCGAACCCATTTTGACACCCCTAGTTTTCATGACCTGTTGGACCATGACACATCACGTTAGACAGTCTTTGACCTGCTAAAGTAGGGTTACTCTAGAGTGTTCCAGACTTCTATTGCTTTTCTTTTCATTACATTTTCTCTGTATGCTTCAGAATTCTGCTGTTTGAGCCATATACTAGTTGTATAAAATAAATATAATTTTGCATGTTGTGACTGGGATGGAATTTTGTCAATTTTGGGCAGTTATATTGTCATATTTTCCCCCAGGAAATTAATAGAATAACTGTAATGTGACAAGATAATCTTGCATCATGCATTGGACATTTGGACTATGGGGCGGCCTATGTAGAAGGTTCTCGTAGCTTGGAAGTTTCACTAAAAACTTTATTTGTTACGTTAATTCCTCCACCATGCATTACGAAAGTGGACGTATTATATTATACTTACTATTGTCTATCTTCTGGACATAATGTACTAATTTACCAAAGTGGCTCTTCATCTTCAAGTATGTTTAAACTATTATAGGTTCTGTTTCCAAAATGAATGTTCTATTTGTTTTCTTAGTTGTTATGGATACTTTTGCTTAGTGATAAGTTTCACTAATCCCATATGTTTTCTACAGGTGTTTGACCTTCATCGTCACAACATTGATCATATTACAATTAAGTCCGACAGTGGCCGTGTACTTCGACGTGTTGATGATGTAAAAATGCTTATTCATAGTTTTTCAGCAATTTTGTTAGTCAATTGTATCATAGTCTCTCAATCTTGGTTGTAGTGTATTCATTTATTCTTTCAGGTTGTGAAAATTTAAATGCTATATAGCATTTAAGTTGACCAAAGGATAATTATCACCTCTTAACAGAAAATAGTAGTAATAAATATAGGAAATATAATTGATTATCAAAATCAGGTCAACGCCATCATTAATGAGTAACTAGAGACATCTATTATCAGTATTCTAAGAATGAAAAATATGACAGTAGACAGAGACATTATGGATCCACTGTTTTATCTTTCAGGTGTTTGACTGCTGGTTTGAGAGTGGATCCATGCCATATGCATATATCCATTATCCTTTTGAAAATGTTGAGCTTTTTGAGAAGAATTTTCCTGGCCATTTTGTTGCTGAAGGGCTAGATCAAACACGTGGTTGGTCAGTTCACATCTTTGGTTGTAGATTCACCTTTTGCGTTTCTAAACATCTTTTTCATTTTAGTGAACAATTTTTTTCGGGGTTATTCTATTTTTTGTTCAAACTAGAACCAAGGAAGGGGGAACCCCCACTTATTACAAAGTTGGTGGTCACTATGCTTCTAATTACGTGTTTGTTATGCTATTCTTATTTCCTCGTGATGTTACAGCTTTTATTAGTTATATCTTTTTATCTTTCCAAATCATTCTACAGTTTCAAATTATCTTGTGAAATTATATTCTCTGTTTTGAAATTTCTGGCAATAATTTTGTCCTTGACCTCAACCTTCTCTTCAGATATGGTTGTGTATTTTAGTTTCCCGCTTTTCCATTTTCCAGGTTTTATACCCTTATGGTGCTGGCTACTGCTTTATTTGGCAAGCCTGCGTTTAGGAATCTAATCTGCAATGGACTTGTCCTGGCTGAAGATGGGAAAAAGATGAGTAAAAGCTTGAAAAATTATCCTTCACCGATGGAAGTTATTAATGATTATGGAGCGGTAAGAACTTTTGAAGTTTATCTTATGGTTTCATAATTTATTTACTTGGGATGTGCAGCATCTTGCTTGCCTTTTCTAATTATGACCATGATTTCAACACACGTGATTTGTACTATAAAAATCAGTTATGATGTTCTTGTCTGTTGGACAGGATGCCTTGCGATTGTACCTTATCAACTCTCCTGTTGTACGTGCTGAGCCACTTCGTTTCAAGAAAGAAGGAGTTTATGGTGTTGTCAGTATTATCTATCTGGGTTTTATTGTCATTATCTTTCTTAAAAATTAATTAATTTCATTTGTACTGATCGACTGGTACTTCCATTTTGTTGTGGTGTTCTAATCCAGGTTAGGGATGTTTTCCTCCCTTGGTATAATGCATATCGGTTCCTTGTTCAAAATGCAAAGAGGCTTGAAGTTGAAGGTCTAGCACCTTTTGTCCCCTTTGAACAGGCCACACTTCTGAACTCAACGAATGTTCTTGATCAATGGATTAACTCAGCCACCCAAAGCCTTATGCATTTTGTCCGACAAGAAATGGATGGTTATCGCCTTTACACGGTCAGAAGTGCTTCTGCTGGTCTTTTTTGTTGGATAGAAAATGTGTAGATAGAATAAGGATTATGAATATAATCTCCAGTGTCATTTTTTTAAGTCATTGCTTTTACATTTAGATTCATTTACTTCTAAAAGTCTACAATTTTTCACCTTGCATGATCACAATTGTTGCTTATGTATGTAAGATTTACTGCCACTTATTATGATGTTCAGCTACATCATTTGCTATATTTGTGGTATAATTAGTGTAATATTTAAAGTATTTACTAAAATGTTATCATTATTAAAAATTATATTGTAGGTGGTTCCTTATCTTCTGAAGTTTCTTGATAACCTTACAAATATTTATGTAAGGTTCAATCGTAAGAGACTTAAAGGTCGTTCTGGGGAAGAAGACTGCAGGATAGCACTATCAACTCTTTACAATGTATGTTTGTGATATCTTTTATCTATACCTTGGTTGGTTACAATATTACCAGAAAATGATGGTACCTTATGCGAGAACAGTTGTAGACTTAATTATACGAATTCTTTCAGGTGCTTTTGTTATCCTGTAAAGTGATGGCTCCTTTTACACCTTTCTTCACTGAGGTGCTTTATCAAAATATGCGAAAAGTTTCTAATGGATCAGAGGAAAGCATACACTATTGCAGTTTTCCTACAGAAGAAGGAAGGGTATACATCTTAATTATTCAATATATTCTCTCAATCTTGCAGTTGATACTATTAAATGATTGAAAAACAAAAACAATGTAGTCTCTTTTGCTTGTTGCTTGACAATCTATTATCGACTGCTGCATTTACATTATAGTATACATGTGTATTGTACTATGAAGTTTGCAAAGTTATCTTTGCTTTTAATATACTAATAGATATACATAATTCAGTTTGTTTATTTTTATTGGTTTGTTTCTTCTGGAAACTGACAGATGAACTGGGTTTTTTTATTAGATTTTTTTTTTTTTTATAATTCTATACTACTGTACACATGCAAAAGATGGAGAAGTGAAAGTTCAAAACTAACACAGTAACATATCCTTTTTGCATGATAAGATTCGCCTATGGGTCTGTGTGGGTCACATCAGTATCCTGATCCATGTACACTTCATGTGCTGTGTTTGTGCTTGTATTGCTTGAGCATTATCCTTTTCTTAAAGCCTTTTCTATTCGTTTCCTTGCTCTAGAATGATTTCATTGCCTCCATTTTCTTTGTGTTTTATCTTTTGTAAAAGGATTTCTTGTTAATAGTTTGCAAATAACCCTTTGGATTGGTATAGTTGGTTGAATTTATATTTCATATTTTTTTAATCTATCTTTCTCTTTTTTTCAATATATGGTATAGGAAATAGGATTGAATGTAAACTTTCCTGACATATTCCCCATTATGCATCCTTCATCCACTACCTCTCCCTCCCCAGAAAGCATAACTAGATTTTGTTGTGGAAAGTAATTGCATTTTGCAGTTTTAATTTAAATACAGGGTCTTGGTTTAGTTGTGGTCAATATATATAGCATTAACCTAATATGCTATCTCTTTCTATTTAACTACATGATTACATCAGAGGGGAGAACGAATTGAGCAGAGTGTTTCAAGGATGATGACAATAATTGATCTGGCCAGAAACATTCGTGAGCGGCACAACAAGCCTCTTAAGACTCCACTAAGGTATATTAGCATAAAAAAAATACATACAAACATGTTTGTCTCATGTCTGTAAGGACATCAATTTTTGGTTTAATATAACTTTTTTATCATTTCTTGCTACTACAGGGAGATGGTTATAGTTCATCCCGATGCAGACTTCCTTGATGACATAAATGGAAAATTGAAGGAGGTACTTGCTTGATGTGACAAGCTGTAACAGCTATTATTACAGTTTTCCCTTTGTGCTTTTTAATTTTTATTCAGCATTTTTTTATGCCAATCAATTCATATGATAATAGCTTTTACCTGATGCTTCTGATAATCAGTTACCTTTCTCACTGTATAAGTCTCTGGTCTGACTAAATTAACTATTAACGATATGATTATTTGTTTATATTTTCTCTCCAAGAAAAACAAATAGAGAAATCTTTCTGCATCTTTAGCCCTTCAATTAAGTTCCTCTCCATTTGATATTTCAAATCAAAATTTTGTTTGTGGCACACCCAAATGGGATGAAAAAACAAACCTACATGACACATTATCGGCTTCATTTATATCCTTTTTTTTATTGAAGTTGCTTTGATGCTTGTATGTTATTGTTGTTGTTTTACATATTCTTTGTACCCTCTTTATTCTAACAATTAGAATTAGAGCAGTTATTGCTTTTTATCTTCTTTCCCTTTTGTTTTTGTCTCTGCTTTGAAGATTCCTTTTCCTCCCGTTTGTCTATATCCTTTGTGTCCTCTCTTAATGGTTTACTTTGAAAATTTGCTTGTGTTGTTAGGCTTCATTATTTATTTTGACTTCTACTCAATCAAATTGTAATTGTATTCTATTTGCATCGCAGTATGTGCTGGAGGAACTCAATGTAAGATCCCTTGTACCATGTAATGATACTTTAAAATATGCATCTTTACGCGCTGAGCCTGAATTTAGGTATGCATTTCATGACTTTCTGGGAAGTTTGTCCTTTATCCCTGTCACAATGTTTAATATTCTTTTTTTTTTTTTTTTATTTGCAGTGTTTTAGGTAAGAGACTAGGAAAATCAATGGCCATTGTTGCCAAAGAAATCAAAGCAATGTCACAGGAAAATATTTTGGCTTTTGAGAATGCTGGAGAAGTCGTCATTGCAAATCAGTGTTTGAAGCTGACTGATATTAAGGTGCTAATCTTGTGGGGATGATAACTAAGATTCTGTTTTCATTTAGTAGAGCCTTTCCCTTTTTATTAGTTTGCATTGATCTTTACCAAAATAAATAATTAAATAGCATGTCTTCTTTATGGTTAGTGTGGAGATGAGGAAGTCTTATTGAACTTATTGATGTTTTAGTATTCATAGGGCTAGGAGTCTGATATTGGTATGGGTCTTGTTTAGAGAAGTTAGACGAGAGAGCTCCTATAAAAGTTGTGTATAAGTTGATTTTAACTTATGAGAGAAGTTTAATTCATTTTACCTTCTTATTTTCTTCTCCTATAAGTGCTTATAGATAATATGATCCAAACAGGACCATAGTTATCATAGTTATAATGAATGCTTTCTTGAGTACCTTACCATGTTTTGTTTTATTTAAAACACAGCATTCTGTTTAACAGATATCCTTATTGTCAAAATTATTCCTTTTAATTTTGGCTGTTCATGATGGTGACTGCCAATAATTTATCTATATAAAGTCACAAGCAGATGTAGTTTTGAATTTATAGGCACCTACATTCTAGAAGCATCCAACTGCTGTGGGGTTTTCCCTTAAGTGTAGGCTGCGGACTAGTAAACTAGGACCTTATTCTCTTTGTTTTTATCCAGGTTCTCCGTGATTTTAAACGACCTGATGGTATGACTGAGAAGGAGGTTGATGCTGCTGGAGATGGTGAGAATCTTTAATAGCTAATGATAACTCCCTTTTCTGCAGTATAAAAATAACTAATGTTTTAAATGAGCTGATTGCTATGATGTAATTTTCAGTTTTGAAGTTATGACATTTTTTTTCTTGATGAGCGTCTATCTTTTTGTTTTAGGTGATGTTCTAGTGATATTGGACTTACGTCCTGATGAGTCCTTGTTTGAGGCTGGTGCTGCTCGAGAGGTAAAGTAATTGCCATGGAAGAACATCCTAGCTAATTCTTTAATGTTTATGAAGTGTATGGATGCAATGTAAGAAACATCCAATTTATTTACTTTATCTTAATAAAGTGAATAGATGCTACTTCCTACCATTCCTCATGTTTTGTTTCCCTAATTAGTTAAGACTTAAGATTATGATTAGCATATAAACAAGAGTTAGTGCTCTTGCTTAAAAACATATCAGCAAATCTAACATCATAATGGTTAAGAGATTATTATTCATAGTGTCTTTTCTCTCAATCTCCTCCCTTTATAATACCTAAAACGTCATAATTTCAACAGTACATATTATTTTGCTATTTTTTACAATAATGTTACATTTATCATACTTTGATTTAATTTAAATTGAGTTAAATCTATTAATACATTTTAAAATTTTGCTGCACAGATTGTTAATAGGATTCAGAAGTTACGGAAGAAAGTTGCTCTCGAACCAACTGACATGGTGGAGGTTTACTTTGAATCATTAGATGATGACAAATCGGTCTCTCATAGAGTCTTGCATTCACAGGTAGAGAATTAAGAGATCAATAAATGGCTTTGAAGTTTGAAATACTATGCTTATGTTTTTTTGTATAGCATTGCTAGACAGGCACTTTGTTTTTGCAAATTCCTATTCTTATTCTATCAACATGCAAATTGAGAAAGTGAAAAAAACTAAACAAACAAAACTACTGAGCTACCATAACAAAATTATTTTTAAAAATAGTCAGAATTTAAGTTAGAAATAAAGATCAAAATATTTAAGTACTTACAGAATAAAATAAAAAATTATTAATGTCTTGTGGCCTATTTAAACACCGAAAAACTAGAATATTCAAAATACTATTTGATATGCAACTACTAAATGTCAAATTTACAACAATTGGGAATCTTTTTATTTTTTTATCCCAAAGAAAAGTGATCTAACATAAAAATTCTCAATTTTGAAGCATCCAGGTACAAAACTAAATCATTGAGTATTCAATTAGAAAGTTAAGCAACTAAATTCCAAAATTGTAATAACCAAACAATTTTTTTCCCCAAATGAATTGCTAAATAGTAAGACGTAAATTCTGTAAAACAAGTCTTGATTTGAAGATGGTGGATAGATAGTATGTTGCTGGTGTGGGGATGGGTTAGACACATGAAAGCTAGAATGGAAAAATTGAATTTCAGTGAAGAGGCAGGACTTTGTTTTCATGTAAAAACTCCATCAAATTTTTAATCTTCATCTTTTACTTAGTTTTTTATGTGGTTGGGTGCCTAGCTTACGGCCAGATCTTTGGTTCCTAATTCATGCTCTTTATCATGTATTAGGACACCATAGTTCTGCACCTTTTGATGCTAGGATGTATATACAACAATATCACTAAATTTAATATTATATATAATGTATCTATACTTTTGTCGATCAAAAAACAAAAACTATTGGAACTCTCCGAGGGCTAAAAGTTTTATGGTACTAATTCCAATAGTATGTATAGTGCATTATACAATTTTGTTATAATGAGTTTATTTATCAACTCTTGGGAGGTGTTTGTATGTAAGTGTGAATTTGAGGCTAGTATTTTGTAGTTATTCTTGTAGATAAACTAGAATTCACTATATAATTCTGGAGTTCACCACAAAGAAGCGGAAAAGACTTTATCTTCATTTTACCCTTCTAAAATACTTCATTTTTCTAGAATGTTGGAACTTAGTTTTACCGTAGCTTCCAAAAACTGCCATAAACAACCTTCAAAATATTTTACAAACTATAAGAAGCCCAAGAAAACCATACAAAATTAAAATAGAAATAATTGGACTCTCTGCTAACCTGTCCTACATGATGGCATGATATTTTTAATCTGAGGGTGAGGGGACCTGATATACAAATTATACACATACACATTTACTAAGAAAAGGCTTTTTTGCATGTCCATTATATAGCTTTGCTCTTTTCTTCATTATTTGTCACCCAAGAGTGTGTTTTCCTTCTTGGGTGGGAGGTTTACTGCAATAAATATGTTATTTATGTGAATAGCTTTTATTCTATCGAAGACTAATATTATACACATTTATTGATACACATGTGCTGTCTTTTACAATGTCTAAGAAGCCATTTTTCTCAAAATATTTTGTACGTAAAAACACATGCATGTGGTTCTTATATGATGAGTTGCATAATGCATTTTGTGCTGGGTATACGTGAATTCAATTTACAATCTTGGCATCACCTAATTCCCATGCTAATCTCAAATTTGTAATGTTGTTTTCTTTTATCATGTATATTTTGCAGGAATCCTACATCAGAGATGCTATTGGTAGTCAGTTGCTTCCAAATTCTCTGATGCCTGCACATGCAGTAAGTAATTTGGACCTTATGGGGGTTGGATGATTTATTCTGTTCTATTAACACGAATGAGGTTGAGCATGTCTTTTTCAATAACAACCAAAGCCTTTTCCCAATAGGTTTTGTTGAAAATACTGTGTCTCAACTTTCTGTTGTCTTATGCTACAAAGCTTTTCCCTTGGTGCAAAGGTCAATTCTAATCTTGGCAATTAACCCCACCTGATCTTTGGGAAACCTACCAATTAGTTCTATTGTTTATACATTAGCATGTGTTCACTCTGGTTATTAATGCAATTTGGACAAAATTGTTTTTTTGGAATATTTCTTAAACTCTGATATTTGCCTGAATTAAATATTCAGACAGTAATTTCAAAATGATTAAACTGTGAACAAATATATTTTATTCTTTATTTTGTTATCCTACAGTTGTCCTGGTTTCCGCCTCTCCTTTCCTATTGAAATTTTTTGCTTACAAATCAGTCATGTGTCTTGGTTTCAAGCCACATCTTATTATTCTTTGAACAACTGCAGGTTGTCCTTGGCGAAGAGAGGTTCCATGGGATAGCAAGCATGTCATTTGGTATTACTTTGACAAGACCTGCATTGATGTTTAACAAAAAAGCCATTCTTTCACGGTTTACAGGTTTGGTTTCTCCCAGTTAAGCTCATACGCCCTTCACCGAAACAAGCTGTATTTTGATACCCTTTCATTATATGTGATTATTGGTTGCTCCGACTTACTGTTCAGTTGTTACAGGTGATGCAAAAAGTGCACATAATTTGCAAACTTACCTGCTATCAAGAGATCATTTGAAGTTGAAGTCTGAATTTCAAGATGGAAATGGAAAGGTTTGATTGAGCTATAGTCTTGTCTTTGTTTTAGTTTTGAGTGGAAATATGCACATTCATTTTATCTCCTGTTGCAGAAAATTGTCGATTCAATTGAACAGCTACCTGCTGTGGAAGTGGTTCTTGGTGAGCATGTCTATTTTACTGTGGGGGACCATTACCTTGCTGCAAAATCTGACTGATTTTCCAAGCGTTCCTTTTTTATCTTTTATCCAGTTTGCATGCTATCTATTTGCAAGGTTAGGAACACAGAATATACCCAGGCATGCCTAATTGTAACGTTTGAGCAATTGACAATCTTTATTCTTTTTTCTTTTCTGTATAGAGGATCTCACGTCTTATTTAAAAGATAAAAACAGGTGTCTTGATGTAATCCTTGAGAATTCAAAGTCAATTATGTTGTGACACTTAATTCCTTCTATTGGTTTATTTTTAACATTTGTCAGATTTCTCAGTTCGATAGTAAGAGGTGCTCCTTGGTAGCAGCATTAATTTAGCTCATGCTGCACTGTTAGTGTAATAGTGTTATCATTGAACCTATCTTAATCTCAGAGGTACAAAATTGCTGTACTAATACGAGATTGCTAGTTTTCATGATTAGAAGGTTCGAAGTGGCCGTTCTATTAAACTGTTTTTGGCGTAGGACCAGTGTATTACTATTTTGGCATGAAACTAATCCTTAGTTGGATGTCGTCTCGGTCTTTCATAATAAGGTGTTTAACGACTTTTATTTTGCAAGTTCACATAGTGGGTATTAGTAAACATCTAACAATGATAGAGATGTCATTAATAAAAATCAAAAGTAAATTATTTGGTAAAGATGGTTTGACTTATATGTTTGCATGGTTATGATACCATGGATATATTGGATTTTTTTTCTTATTATGCTGTTAAGATGAAATATTTAAAGATTTATTATGCGTTCAGACATAAAGGATAATAGACAATTCTGACTTATGATGTGTGAGACAAATTTATAAATAGAAAATTTATAATAAATGTTTTAGGAAAAATCTTTTCGATTTTTACTCTTTAATGTCTTTGTAACAATGGTTTAGCAAAATTGCTTTATACATGAAACTTTGTTATATGCTTACAAAATACATGATGAGAAGTTAAAATAATATTATTAAAAAAACATTTTATTATATCAAAATTTAAAGTAATTTATTTATATTGAACATTTGATAAAACAAAATTTATAGACATCTCATCTTTTGTAATTGGTTTGGGTAAATCACCCGAGAAGTAGCCTCTTTATTTTGAAAATAGTATGTCTATACATTTTAATGTTTTATTAAATATTAAATATAAATAAATTACTTTAAACTTTGATATAGTAAAATAATATTTTTTTGAGATGCCATATATTACGAACAAAAATGGATTCAAAAGGCAAGAATCAGTTATTTGACAAATCAGGACCCTTAAACCATAGATGTTGGTTTTAGTGATAATTAAATAACAATCAGATTTCAGTATCCCTTTTCGTGTGGTTTCGTGCAATTTCGCATTTTTCATTACAAAATTAGGGTTGTTTTCTGCCTGAAACATGAATCAGGGCTGCAGCCGTCTAGACAGACAGTGACCATATTTGGCAGCAATTTCTGGCGATCGTAAACCACTAGAAATGGCGGCTGCAGAACACCCAAAACAAAAGTTTCTGGCGGTTGCAGACTACAACAAATGGTTTTCACAAACAAATAAATAAATTGACAACGATACTTCGATTTTAAGAGTATTTTGACAAATCTCCAACCACCACCATGATATTGGAGCATAATTTTAGAATGATCACTCTGAAAACTACTAACATCTTTTTTAAAATTTATTTTAAGCTTGAAAAAAATCCAGTTAGGAAAAATAAATAATTTCAATATTTATTTTTAACTGTTGGAGTTTGTGTCATCAAAGTTGAGAATAGACAAATTCAATGAAACCTAACATCATTACATGCTAATGAGCAATTAGAGAAGCTGAAAGATACATTTTTGAAAACCGTTGACAGCTCAACTAGAAGAAGCTGCTTCCTTATAATCTTCTGTCAAACTAGTTTCACCTTCATTTAAGCTTGGAGCTTTTGGGAGGAGTCCAAGAACTTTAAACATGAGTTGATCAGCATCAAAATCATTATTAGGAGTAGTGAGAAGCTTTTCACCAGTGAATATAGAATTTGCACCAGCCAGAAAGCACAATGCCTGCTCAGACATGGAGAATCGAACTCTGCCAGCTGATAACCTTACCATTGCTTTTGGCATTATGATACGTGCAGTCGCTATCATGCGAATCATCTCCCATATTTCAACAGGCTGAAAATATTTGTAGATAAGTCATAGACAATTCAAAACAAGTGACAACGTGGCAGTAATTTGTGTAAACTTGCATATAAGGCACACAAAGTAAGTTTGAAGCAATTCCTGATGATGCTATCAATCCAAACATAAAAGCAAGCACAATAGCTACATATAACTTTGATGCTTGTTATTTAATATTATTAATGGGCCATTACTTCCTACACCAGATACAAATATAGTCATTAAAATGCTTAAAGGTTAGGGGAATGTGACAGAATGAAAATCCTAATAAACAATATCTGACACCCTAGCTTCTGTCATAAATCTGAGAATAACACGATTTATCACCTCCCATCAGACTAATTAGGTTCCAGCTCCACTTTTACATCATTATCATTCAAACCACACAAGAAATTGTCACTGACTGATAATTGTTATCTATCAATTTTACTACACTAACCCGCTCTCTTCTTGTCACCAACACATAAATTTTTACAATTTAGATTCCAGTAATAAAATATTAGTTACTATCTTCACATTTATGAAATGCACTACATAAAAGGTGTCTCCAGAAAGGCTAATTTCATAACTTTAAAGCATTTTAAATCAGACCTTTTGTTGACTCAACTATCAGACTCAATAAAAAATTAAGATCCATTAAGATGATTGACATTTCTTCACTAATAGTGCAGTTTAACAATTTAAGTACTTTATTGAATTCACCTTCTGATCCTCAAGAGGGGTTCCCTTTACAGCAACAAGTGCATTAATAGGAACACTCTCTGGATGGGTGGGGAGTGTTGACAATGTATGTAACAAACCTACACGATCCTCCTCTGCTTCTCCAAGCCCTATAATTCCTCCTGTAAATAATTTTCAGTTGGTCAGACTATTGCATGAAAAATAACCCTCCTCATTGCAATGAGATATTTTCCTGCATAAATGGAATGGCTCAATTATAAGAACTGGTGAATAGAATGAGACCTTGAACAATCATCGTTTAAGTTGAAGTGAAAAGATAAACAAAAGTAATTCAGGTTAGTTTTAAATAGATACAAAGCAAACTCTGGATTTGATAACTGGTGATGTCATGGCTGAGTCTTCAAATAAATATTGTTCATCCATAAGATGCTTATTTAAACATAGCTTTAAGGGAAGTGATAGAAATCATGCCATAAAATTCACATAAAAGATATTTAGTGAATTCAAGTCCATTAGACATGATTATACTGCTGTGAATCTCTTTTCTCAAGTAACTATTATGTTACCAAAGTAAACAAAATACAGTAACAAAAATTCTTAAGCCGCTTAGAAACATTTGATTTGCATCTTACACAATTAATCTATAAATAGATAAAATATGTATAATTTCAAATTATACAAATTCCAAGCTAACATTTTGAATTTTCTTATTTCCAAAAGCAATCCATTTGAAACTTAATTCTCACTTTCATGTAAACAAGATTCAAACCATTTATCAAGACTAAGTTGTCAAGTCCGGCTAGTATTAAACCAATAGCTTTTATACTGCTCGGTTCAGAGCAAAGGAAAACAGTGAAAGAAGAGTTCATAACAAATAAGATCTACATATTATGATTCTGGAATAAAAAAAGAATAACTGCTTATGAATAAAATGGTGGATCTAATATAGAAAAGATTTTACAAATACTATATTATAATCATCTTGAATTCTTGATGAACTTGACTACAAGTCATACCAAATTACTAATAAGTTTCATTGTATTTAAAGTAAAATAATTACCAGAACAAACATTGATCCCTGCATCACGAACAAACTCGAGTGTTTGAAGACGCTCATCATAAGTCCTTGTTGTGATGATGTTTGGATAATACTCTCTTGAAGTGTCAAGATTGTGATTATAGGCAGTGAGACCTGCCTTCTTGAGTTCAACAGCCTGCTGTTTCTCCAGCATGCCAAGGGTGCAACAGACCTCCATTCCCATTTCCCTAGAATAAGGCAGATAGCCTAAGTGTTATCATTTTTAATGAAGAAATAAAGTATATTCCACTTGAAACTTGAAAGGTAATAAATAAAACATTCAGCATACTTTTCAGTCACCACCAACCTTTTATTATGTATTTAACAAACAAATCCAAATAAGAAGACTTGATAAATTTGACAAAAATAAAATGATGTTGCATTACCTTATGTCTTTCACATATTCAAGGATCTGGCTGAAGTTGGTCTTTCTTCCCAGTGTATCCCTCCACGCAGCACCCATACAAAAGCGAGTGCTCCCAGCCTCTTTTGCCTGAAGGAAAAGGATTCTCCATTCAAGAAAAAGCATACCAACAATAGGGGTGTAAGTGGCCCAGGTTGGATCGAGTTTTGTCTATTTTTTAACCCAATCCAATTAAACTTAATTGAGATGAATACATAACAATTCAACGATGTCACTCGAGAGGCAGATTCATGTTTTCCAGACATCAATAATGACAACACAAGGACAACTGCTATAGAAGCACACTACCCCTAAACAGATTATCTGAAGGAAAAAAAAAAGTGTACCTTCTTTGCAGCCTGGAGAACAGCTTCCTTGTTCATAAGGCGTTGGCCTTTGACTCCTGTATCATACTTAGAGGATTGAGGACAATAGGAACAATCTTCACTACACCCTCCTGTTTTGATAGACAGAAGAGTACACTGCTGAACTTCCCTGAAGTTATGAGCATGTCTGTGAACTTCAGCCTGACAAACCAAACCAACCACCCCCAAAATAGAAACAAAATCTCTTAGTAAAATTACGACAATTATGATCATGCATCCGCCACATGAGCGTGAAATGTGAGAGACTGGACTTCTTTGAGTGGTCTCATAATGGTCCGATATCAGGTAATTCGATAGGCCTAACAACAACTAGTAAGATAGACAGGTATAATCTCCCCCCCCCCCCCCCCCCCCCCC
>PYAF01003482.1:108042-132031 GCA_007407185.1 Glycine tomentella | reverse complement strand
AATATCGTTTCATTCACAAATTCAATAATGTGGATTTAATAATGTTGATATAAATTTATGGTAAAAAATAGGTTAATAATGACACAAACAAAGGTAATATTGTTTTACAAAATTATTTATTTAAATATAAGAATAACAATCCAAATTTAGTAATATATGAGATAAGAATAATTGATTTGATTTATAAGTATAATAAACCATTTTTACTAACAACTATTAACATAATTGTTAATGATTCATGTTCATTAACCAAGTAGTTTAAATAATTTTTCTGAAGAAAAAACATATAATTTTTAATGTTATGTATAACTAATACAATATTAAAGAAATATAAGATTAATATTTAGGTATGTTTTATAAATTAAAGTTCAAAATAAATAATATTAATATTATATAATATCAAATTAATGTAAAATATTATTAATTAAGTCGACAAAATAATATGCTGATACTTGCTCGGATTAAAATGAACTGAAGCATGATTTAAACATTTTTCAACATATATTAGATTTAATATCTATAATCTTAATCGAACAAAATTAGTTTTGAATCAAAACGGGTTAGTGCCTTAGCTGGATGTAGGGGTGGACATGGATTGGATTTTTAAGAATCCAATCCATATCCAATTCATATCTATTTAAATGGATTGGATTTTAAATTCATATCCATATTTTTTTAAAAACAATTTAGATTCAAGATCCAATCCATTTAAATGGATATGGATTTAGATATATCTAATTTATATCCACTTAAATATCATAAGATTTTTTTTTTTTTACAAATTTTAGTTATTGAATGCTAAAAAATGAAAACTTAGTACCTATCCATTTAAGAACTATTTTCAACCGACCTTGGTTAAGACTATTTTTTTTTTATCAAAATTGGTTAGTGTATTTTTGGCATACCTCAACCAAAGCAATTTCGACAGATATCAGTCCAGACATTTTTAAACCAACATCAACCAAGACTATTTTTTTGCTGACATTAGTCAATGCATTTTCAATCGAATGATGTTTTTGGTTGATCTTAGGTAGGGTTACTTTTTGGTTGAGGTCGGCCAGGATTTTTAGTCAGTACATTTTTTGGCCGACATTGACTAGAGATTTTTCGATCAACATCGATCGTGACTAATTTTGACCGACATTTGTTAGGATTTTTGTGGCTAACATTGATAAGGTTTTTTTTTGCCGATGTCGATCATTGATATTTTTTTGCCAATATTCGTCAGGACTTTTTTTTGGTCGACGTTGGCTATATTTCTTTGCTGATATTGGTTGAAACTATATTTTTGTTGGCAACAACTAGGATTTGTTGGTCAACATTAACCATGACTATTTTTTTGGGCTGACGTTAGCTAAGGATATTTTTTGTTGACATCAATTAGGATTTTTTCGATCGGTGTCAATTGGGGAAATATTTTGGCTGATGTCAGTCGATAATTTTTTCAACCGATGTCAGCCAAAAAATAGTTTCGTCTGACGTTAACAAACAAAAGTCATAGTCAACGTCGAACGAAAAAACTACTTGATTTCGATAAAAAAATAATCTCGATAGACATCGACAAAAAACCTAGCGGATGTCGACAAAAAAATAACATCGACTGATGTCGGACAAAAAATAGTCTCAATCAATGTTGACTAAAAAAAACCTTACCAACATTAACCGAAAAATAGGCTCAACGATGACGACTTAAAATCATCATTAGTTGACGTCGACTAAAAAAATAATTTCAATCAAAGTTGACAAAAAAATAGATTTAAAACAATTATCCAATCCATATCCATTTCATATCCAATTAATTGGATTATATTTTAAATCCAAAAAAATAAATTTGGATATGAAACTAATCCATTTAAATGGATTTAAAATGTATTGGATTGGATTGGATATAGATTATTTTATGGATATAGATTTTTTTGACCAGTCCTAACTGGATGTATCGAGTCATCAATACTCCTAAATGGAAGTCTAACATTTAGTCAATGATGGTGGCTTTATAAGGATTGTTGAGTGTATAAATTTAAAATGAAAAACAAAGCAAAAAGAAGGTGACTAAACATAGGCAATTTGTAGTGAGCTATGAAGATTTATGATGACATTTTGATTATACATGAGAGAATTGAAGTACAAATGTGATAAGAGAAGATCCATTCTCATCAAGACTGTGTGAACTTTGTGTTTAATTTAAAATGTGGATCCGTTATAGCATTAAATCAAACACACCCTTACGGTTAGATTTCAAAGCCTGAAGGGTGGAGCAATTAATCCAGGAGAACTCAGCACTCAGAAGGCTCTTCAATCAATTCATGTTGCAGATTGTCCAAAAATTTTGACATATCAAGCATATTTTCTTCTTACTCTAGTTAACAAAGATCATTCAAATGAGTTGCAGTTGATTTGGAGCTTGAAGCAATAGAGACTCAAAATCAACTATGCTTTCGTGAGCTCGTGAAGATGAGGGAGGAAGCCATAGAAATGTAAAAAGGAGATGGCTACCGAGGAAGAAGATACCAGTTATATGTTTTGACAATGAAGTGCAAAAGAAGTAGCTCTAGTCCAAAAAAAAAAAGTAGCCCTAGTTCAAGACATTTTAGGAAATTTCAGCTGAGAGACAAAGCAAAGTTAGAAGAAAACGTTAGCATAAAAAAGCTTAGAAGATTAAACTAGACCAAAAAAGTTAGAAAAACAAATTAACACTTAAATTAAATTTGAAATAATTTTTTTCCTAAAAATAATGTACTGTGGAGACTCTTAGTTATTCCTTATATGCTTTCTTAACTTAACAAATATCGTTTATTGTATTTATTTCTCTCAAAGTAATGGTTTAACAAATTACTTAAGAGATTAAAAGGAAAATTAAGTGCATCTTTTCTTAAAAAATAAAAAAGAATACATAAATCTTTTATAAGTGACAATCGTATATAAATTGAGTAAGTTCACTACATTACATTTAAAGTTAGATTAATTATGGCTAGTTGATTAACCCATTTTGGTGATAAAAAACAAATGTATCTTCTAAAATGCTTCTAATTGTTAATTGATTTTTATATAATAATGTAAATTATTTATTTTCAATACAATTTTTCTATCCTTGTGTCTTATTTTTAAATCACTTATTTACATTTGTCATTTTTAAATTGTTTCTTATTATTAAAAAAGGACCATATTATGTGCATTTAATCATTAATCATAGATAAAATTTTGGGCACCATAGATCTCAATCGAGAGCGAGGTATTGAAAGGGTGGTGTCCATTGCAATTTTCTATTTTCTAATAAAAACAACAAAAATTGACACCTGTTTAGAAGGAGGTGAGTTTCGTACGATTAGGTTTTGTTCTCTCTCTCTCTCTCTCTCTCTCTCTCTCTCTCTCTCTCTCTCTTATTCGATCGATTTCGATTGTTGAATTCATCACATCGCAGAGCCTTGTACGTTGTTTGTGCCCGATCTGAAGCTGATCGATCAAAAATATATCGTGATCTAACTTCGAATTTTTGTTTTGTGAGTGCAGGAACAACGATGGTGCTGCCGCTATTTACTGCTTTCATTCTCTTTGCTTTTATTCCGAATGGATTGTTAGCAGTTCCTTCCACCGTCCCGGCATTCCTTTGGTCATCACATTATGAACTGTAATTCCTCATTCTCTTACTCTTTATTCGTGTTTGTGTCAATTTACTATTTATACTTCATTATACAATGAATCTCTACTTGCAATGCTCCACGTTGTTTGATTCGTGTGGATGGGGCTAATAGCAAACAACTTAGATTTAATTGAGTTATTGCCGAGCTTACTATCGCCTTTTCGGATTAACAGGATAGGGCTAATCTGGAAGTTAAAGGAATGGTGAATTTGGATTTTGTTGGAAGGAGGAGGAGAATGGGTTTTCTAAGGTTGTAGTGTAGTGTTGGGGATATTGAAAGTAGTGTGTCTGGCTTATAGAAACCACATGTGAAAAAGGTTTCAAAACGGAAGAAAATCAAGGGAGGATTCGAAGTAGAGAAAACCCCACACTTCATTTTGAGGTTTCCACTGGCATTATACCCACTTTTTGGTTCATAAACGGGAGATAGATTTTCTGAATTATTCAAGAAAGCTGCAGATATGGTGGACTTTCAGGCTTCAAATTTGTGGTTTTGAAGGTTTAGTTTAGAGTGACAAAATGAAAGCAATGGATAAGTGGAAAACATGAACAGGGTTAAAATGAAAATTGTCTGTAAAATATGCTACACTTGTTTAATTCTTATTGTCTTTAGTGGCAACTGACAACAGCCTTAAATTGCCTGATACTTCATGCTATTTATTCCATGTAAGAATGGGTTTGAGTATTGTAGTTGAAGATTCCCTTAACGTGTTTACAACTTTACATTATGTACTTCAGCAAATCAGAAAACCGTTAATATTTTACTGGACTATTACAGGGCCTCTGAAAATGGATTGAAGGAATCTGTAAATTACCAAGTCATTTCTCTGAAAGATCTAGCAAAATCTATTTTATCTGAAGCAGGCTGGTCAAATTTTCTGGTATGTTACACTAATTTTCATGACTGGTTTCCCACAATGTACTCTGCAGTTCTCCCCCCTCCCAACCTTTATGGAGAAGTGGATTTTTTTTTTCTTTTTATTTATGCTAGTTTTGCTTGATTTTCTTCACTTTATTGCTATCATTGTTGTTGCTTAGTGTTTTTAATTCTTGTTTATTTTGGATAGTGCAAAGGAAAGAAATTTCATGAGCCTCTGGATCTGGCACTCTTATTCGTTGGTAGAGAGGTAACATCTTTCAAGCATCTATACAGATCGTCATGTTGCAGCTTTTATATTTTGTATTTATTTATTGTTTACTTGATATTAGATTTCTGTCAACTAGTGAAGTGGCACTGGTTGAGTAAACTATGTTACATTTTTTCTTTTGCAGTTACAATCTTCAGATTTAAGCATGAACAAACATGCAAACTCAGCTCTTTTGGACCTGCTCAAGGTGAGTGAATTGTGACATGCAGTCTGTCAACTTTCCATGTAGAGTAAACCTGATTTAAGATTTCATAAGGAATTACATTTTTATTTTTATTTTTCACTGTGATACTGTTCCATTGTCATGAACAGAACTCTTTCGCCAGATCCAACACTTCTGTGGCGTTTCCCTATGTTTCTACATCAGAGGATGTGCTTTTGGAAAACTCGTTGGTTTCAGGATTTGCTGAAGCCTGTGGAGATATGGGAATTGGCAATGTTGCTTTCCATGGATCTTGCTCCATCGATGGTGCAAATCATGAAGAAATCACAACTTTGCACTCAGTTCAAGTAATCAACAAATTAATGTGACATGGTCCACTATGGAATTTTGGGTCCTGTATGGTGACCTGATGTTCTTTATTTACGATTGACAGGACTATTTGACCAAGAGGATGGAAGAGAGCCATGGAGGGAAAACAGATTTGGTTGTGTTCTGCAATGAAGGCTCTCAAGCTCTTGAAAATGTTGACAGGACACAATCTGAAGGTACATATACTTTTATGTATGGGCTTTGCTAGATATGATTTTACCACATGCTAAATGCTTGTGTTTCCTGTGTATTTGTAGGGGAAGTTTTATCCAATCTTATCAATTCTGTGGAGGAATCTGGTGCAAAATATGCCGTTCTTTATGTGTCAGATCCCTCAAGGTCAATCCAGTATCCTTCTTACAGGGATCTGCAAAGGTTTCTAGTAGAAAGTACAGCTGGGAATGAATCGACCAATTCCACAATTTGTGATGAAGTGTGCCAGATTAAATCATCTCTTCTAGAGGGAATTTTAGTGGTAAATTTCCTTGTCCATTTTTACAATGGCAGTAGCTCGATGACCTGTGAGTTGTCTTGTTTTTTAATTCCATTTTTTTTCTTCTTTTCGTTGGATGAGTAAGTTCTATGGTACCACAGCTATACTCTAATTGGGCCTGCTTGGGTAGATTGCTGTGTGTTTCTAACTAATGCCTCCAGTTTCAACAATGCAAGTATGATAAAATCACCACGTTCAGTTGCACATCCTGTAATATTCTCGACTTAGGAGGTCTTAGTCATTTTTTTTCATTTGCTCCCCTACAAACTATGCAATTGGTTAGATTTGGTTTTTGTTAAAAAATTTAGCCAGTATTGTGTGGCAACATTCCTTGTAGAACTGTCCTTCAATCTAAGATGTGAAAACATGGTAAATAATACTATAGTATTCTTAACCAATGCATATTTTGAGAACTCTTAAAATACTTAGGAATCGTCTAAGAATCCCCCTCTCTGGCTCTCAGCCCTATGAATTTACATTAAGTACTACAATTCAAATGTCCTATAAAAGATAACTCCTAATTTGAAGGGATAAGAGATGAGGAGATTATCTATAATAACTAACGCCTTCCATTTATACTTGATATTTACCTTTACAGTTTACTACTTTATTTCCTGACTTGCTTATACTTCTTCACTTTGTCCTGGAATATTCCAATCTCATATCTTTGCCTGTGTTAGGAATATCCTTTCTAATGCTATGGGTGTCTAGGTTTCAGTAGCATAGAGAACAAATTTAAAATTTGGAACTTCAAAAGAGGATATTTTATGTTGCAATTAGGCTTCAGTAAAGCAAATATTAAATGGAAAGTTGATCTTAATTCTTAAATGGGGAGCTTGAGTCTCTGATAGGCCCTAAATCCAGTTTAGTGTGGTAGGAAGTGACTAAATTTGCTTTTGATCTTAACTAGAGCATGAAATGCTTGTCGTTTGTTCCTCTCTACCTGGTCTGCTGTTTTCATAAATGTACGGCATATTATTTATCATGTTCGTTAGTTTTGTTATTTTGCTTTTCTTTCCCTGATCACACATTTTATCATAAACCCGTGCTATATGTAACCTAGTAACCTGCAATATGTAGGCAGGCCAATACAAGGGAGTGTAATAGGTATTAAGTCTGAGACAATGTAATCTTGATTCTTGATCATTTAGTTTTTCATGGATGGTTAAGATTGATTTTGTTTTAAGTTTAATCTTAACTATACGTACCATAGTATTGTCAAATTAGCACCTTTCACCTTTTATGCTTTCACTTGATATGCCCCGAGAAAGCAATCATGACTTTTCATCGTTATTCACTTATTTGTCTGTGCATCTCATATTTAGCTGAGCGGGTCATTTAGAGTAGGTGGCTGTCTTGTGTGATTTCTCTTTATGTTTGACTACCGTCTACTGAGTGTTGCGGAAATACTGCAACGTGACTATGACATCTATGGTGTTCTGATAATATTGCTTTATGTGAAAATCCAGGGTATAGTTTTGCTAATAATTTTGATATCGGGCCTTTGCTGCATGATGGGAATTGACACCCCAACAAGATTTGAGACGCCACAAGAGTAATGATCCGTTTGCTGAAGCTAATATTTGTTGTGATGCTCGGTCTACTGGATTAAAATATTACTGCTATATTATTTGCGAATGTTACGGAGGCTCTGATAAGTGTTCTGTAGTTGATGACTTATCTCAGGGACTTTTCATATTGAATATTAAAATAATTTGTATCAGTATATAAAAATAAAACTTAAAGCTTAGGTTTAATTTTGATCCCGCCACCGCCACTTGTAAAATTTGAAGAAGAAAATTCAGATTATGTGTTGTATTCTTTTAACTGTCCGCAAATTTGCTCCATACGTTGTGCATAATTGCTGATCGATGCAGTTGCAAGTTTATTTCTGCTGGGTTTTGAATTGAAGTTTGAAGTTGATTTAAGAATGTTTAGCAATATGGTAAAATTTCGAGTTAAAGTTTGAGATTGAAGTTAAAGATATTAACAAGTGGAAGTTCTAAAAGTAGACAAGTGTCAGATGAAGGATTTCAAGGCAAGGGTTCAAATTGAGAGGAAGTTAATAACAATTACCTTCACTACATGCATTGAGTGAGATGCTGAAATTTTATGTAATTTGTTTACACGTGTTTGTTAGCATAGATCAATCGTAATGGTTGGAAATCTGAATAGGACATTTGTATTCTAATTTTTATTGTTGAAACAGATCAAATACTGTGTTATGTTTTATACATAAATGGTTACTGGTTTTACAAGTTGAATATTAGATTTTGATTGCTAATGAGAATCCAAATTAGATTTTGATTCTAAGTCTCCTTTATTATCATTTAGTATTAAACAATCAAAAATATAAAAAAAACTTAAAGTGGAAGTACGAACTGAAACCCCATACAATCTCAACAAATTTAACGGCCAATATTGAAATAAAAGGGCTATATTTAGAAGAGTTTTCATGAAATTTATTAGGATACAAATATTTAAGCTGAAAAAGAAGCTATATAGTTATTTAAAAATCACTTTAATTATTTAAAAACATTTTATACTGGATAGTAGTGTAAAAGATTTTTAAATTATCGGTGAGTTATCAAATTGAATTTTCCAACGAAGCAAAAAAATAAAATAAAAAATTATTTTTGTAGTTATTTTGGTATTAAGAGTATTTTTCAATTACAGTAAAAGACTAATTTGTTTTCAAGTGAAAACATTACTAATGTGAGTTTTTCCTCTCAGCATCCTTTAAAAAATATTACTGTTTGTTTAAGCTTTTGAACAACAATAACAATGGGAAGAAAAATCGAATATTTTATGAAATTATTTTGAGTAACTTGATTTTTTTTATAATTATAAGTATTTCTTAAAATACAAAGTGTTTTCTAATAATTATAATCGGACAAAAATAATTTTGTTTCACATAAAATATTTTAAAAAGTAAAGTTCTGTTTTATACATTTTTTAAATAACTTATTGAAAGTTTAAGCATACTGACCCTTGAATCACATTTAGAAGTTTATGAAAAATAACTTCATTGAAGTAAGCATTTATGATATTAGTTTTCACGTGATATTTTTGTAATGAATAATATCTTAAACTATTTACTGTAATGTTAATCAATAAATTTATTTAAATATGTTTTATCTTAATTATTAAAGTAATCTGAAAAAAATAAGAGGATCGTATACAGATTTAATTAAATATCTTTATTTATTTTTTGTTTAAGTACTTACAAAATATTAATTTAAATAAGTTTCATAAAAAGCTCCTTTAGCATTTATGATAAAAAAAAAATTAATGGTTAAAAAAACTACATAATTGATGACCGTGCAAGTAATGATCTATTAAACTTGAAATTAAAAGCCAACATTTATTGGTTCAAGTAATAACTTATAAGAAATTTGGTTCTCTTTAAATAAAAACTCAAGTTGGAGCCTTATGGAAGGAGAAAATAGGTGTTGAAAGTGTTTTGCCTCATTAACCGGAGTTATCATACTCAAAATAATCGTAATTCAATGTATCTATGGATGGTCTAAGACAAAAACAAGTTTAAAATAATAAAAAATAATAATTTCGTTGTCATACTCTTGCAAGGTTAGCTATTGATAATGCTAGTGCATCGTTTTATCATTTGATACCACATTGCATTGAACTTATTATCAATAATGAAATTGTGATTTTGTTGTTGTAAAAAGTAAATAAATTAAAGGATAACACATTATCACATTCATTTGACTTATAAGGAGGTTTCGGGTGTGGTTGTGAGGTACCGATTGCATAGAGTTTTACACAACTCCTCCCGTAATTTTATTTTTTTTTAAAAGAAGGTGTTGCACAACTAGTTCAATTGTGCAAATCTTGGAAAAATTGTCCTATATGAGGGCAGTTATATAACACAATCGAACTTCAAATATTTTTAAGAGTAAATAGTTTATGTATAGTATAAATGATTTTTATATTGTCGCTTCTTGTTAGTTCTTGATTTTGCAACATGTCATTATTTTAATATTTCACTTTATTTTTCATTATTATTCTGCACAAAAAACTAAACTAAAATATATTTTGTAAAGTCAAAGACTAATATATATTTAATACACATACAATTTGGAAGACTAAATAGGAATTTACTGGTTTTATGATAGATAATTTACACTCGATTGAGAAATGAAGTTTGAAGCCATTAATGAATCTACGAGAATATACAAAGGAATATATTGCATGCACAAAAGCTTACACTATTTTTTTTTTTTTAATTCAGATGTTAGGTTGAAATGATAAGCAGTTAATCAAATTACATACTTTGTATAAAAAATCGCTGACACAAGTTATTTGACATTTGGATCTTTAAATTAAGATTTGAAGTTCAATCTTTGACTTGGTTATAAAATCATAAATAAAAGTATCATTTTGATTCAAAATATATCAATCTGGCAATATGAGATTAGTTGAATATCAAATAAAATTTTAAAATTTCAATTCCTGATTACAAAATTTAAATATAATGCAACTAACAAAGTTGTGGGTAAGAAAATATTTACAGTCATGATCTAAATATATATTCATGGAAACAATTATAGCATATATATGCTAATGAAGAATGTCCTGAACCTTTGCATAAGTGACATCAAATTTTTTTTTTTTTTTGAGAGAGTCTAATCTTAAAATGGAATTCGATTCAGGTTGCTTTGCGTCATTGCCTGTATTTTAATGAACGTAACATTTGGCTCCAAGTAAGAAGTCATAAATCACCGCTAAAAAGTTATGAGTTTAATGGTATGATAGTATAAATTGTTCATAATTTGTTGTCAATATAATTTTTAAGGTAATTATCATAAAAATTAATAAATTTATCATAAATGATAAATTGTGATTATTTTACTCAAACTATATAGATTTTTTTTTAAAAAGTTAAACTATATAGATATTTAAAACATAGTAACTGTAAATAAATTTGATAAAAAAATGTTAGGTACAATTGAATGATTAATCGTTCCAAATATAAATATATTTAAACAATCACAACAAATTATATGAACATGAAAATAGTTGTTCTCATGCTAAAAGATGAAGGAATTTAGGAATAGATCCTCTCATGTTAGATTTATTTTTGCATGACAAGTTATTATGTGAAAATTATGTACTGTATTTATTTCTCTCTTGATACATTTTCACAAATTTGGATGAAAACCTATTTAATGTTAATTCATGAAAAGAAAATTAAACATACATTTTTTACTTAATCTTGTAAAATTTTACAACGGATACATTGTGCAAAAGATCGAGTTAATTATATAAAAAAGTTTTCACAGAATAATATACGATGTATCGTTCTATAATATATTTATATTAATCATCATCTTAATATTTTATCAAAAATATAAAAAAATTATGTATTTTCAGGTAAGTATTTGTATATTGTCAATTAATTAAATTTATTTTATGTACAAATTTTAAAATAACTATTATAAAAGTAAATAATCTCAATAATCTTTAATTAAATAACAATATAAGTATCTTTACTTTATTGATGAATTCTAATTAAATGTAAATATTAAATAAAAAAGAGAAAGTGTATCAATATATTAAAAATATAAAAAATTAAGGAAATCTAGTTCTATTAATTAAATAAAGTGTTGTAAACTCTCATATGTTTGTATGTGATTCCTACTAATAAAAACAATATTACAAATTTAAAAAAGTCAATACTTTCTTCATTTAATTAATAATTTAATAGGAGGATATTACTCAGAAAAATTGAGAATTATCCTTTGATAAAATTCCTTATGGAAAATGTAAACACAAACAAAGCCATATTGAAACTGACAGCAGCATTCATAGCTGTGTGCCATCACAAGCATGGTATACATGTATGCACCTGTAACTCTCGCATTAATTTCCCTTACTTGCCACCTGTATGCCTCTGATCTGTTCATGCTCGAGCCATTAACTCTTCTCTCTACCTTTCTCTCTCTCTCTAATTCATTTGATGATAGCATTAATAGTTAGTTGTTTGGTATTTGTTGTCAATCACTCTATGTTTCCCTCCTAGCCAGTTAGCCTCTGTCTATCTATCTTTGTTAAATTTTTATTTTTATGTTAAGTTCCATCTTCCGGGTCAAACTTCTCTTTAGCTAGCTGCAGAGATCAACAACATGGAGATAGAATCATCAGCAGCCACCGATAGCAACAACTGGGGTGGTGGTGCTGCTGTTGAGAGAGAGATGCCATACACTGGCTTTGACAGAGGAACCTTCTTGGCTTGGCAAGATCTGAGAGTGGTGATTCCTAACTTTGGAAAGGGACCAACCAAGAGGTTGCTTAATGGACTCAATGGCTACGCTGAGCCTGGTAGAATCATGGCCATTATGGGTCCTTCTGGCTCTGGAAAATCCACCCTTCTTGATTCACTTGCAGGTACTAACTTATCTATCTCATTTCCTCTTAATTTCTCCGTGTGTGTCACACCTTTCTTGTGCTAACTTGATGAGTTCATCATGTAGATGATTTACCTAGCTAGAGTTCTTCTCAAAAGCAAAGTTGTCATTTTTATAGGAAAAAACTCAACCTTTAATGATTGTCTTCTCACTTCTAGTGGTGGACGAATGCTTTTAATCAATTGGGGCAGCTGAATATTGGGATTTGGATCTTTCCTTGTAGAGATTTATCTTTGGGGTTGTTTGATTAAATTGGATTTTTAAGTGTGTTTTATTTACTAAATTGATCTTTGTTTTCTATCATTCCAACTCCAATCTAGTGACACTAAAGGGCCCTTGTTTTAATGGTTTGGTACGTGGTGGGGTATGCATATGATGTTATCTCCAACTACCACGTATAACAAGAATAAGTAGACCATCCAAGTTCACGGGACACAATCTCAACTATATTGCTGTTCTTGTAAAATATTTAAATCGATGTTTGCACTTCAAATAATTACGAAGAAAAAAGAAACCCTAAGATTTTACCTCTTTTTTATGTATTAAATTTTGCTTTATTCTATTTTCCCTCTTCATGTATTGGTTTTTTGTTTTTAATGTGCACTGGATTTTGCACTTTTTGCTGGATTGGCTTTAATCATAGCAGCGTCGTAGTGGTTATTATTTAATTCTCCATTCATTTACGTTCAAAATTTCGGAAAGGTTGATATTGAAAAGGACAAGTTGATCGTTGTCTTTAAACTTTAGTAGAGGCGTCTTCAATTTTGGTAGTTGGAACGATGAGATTGGAATTGCATGCACGTTGAAGTGTATAACCATAACCTAACTCACGGATTTTGAAAGGGCTTGTTTAAATATCCCAAACATGAAAACTGTGGCTAAGACGCGTAATGATTTTTTTTCACTATAAGTAAATGATTATTCATTATAGCATTACCAATTACCAACTTCCATGGACATGGACAAAAGGCACTTTAAGCCCTATGGCCCATACTGGGACCATATAGTAGTAGGTTTGCTGCACATTGCAGGCTTTTGTGTTGTCATTTTCATTTCATGGTAATAGGATTGGGCCTCGATCAGTTTCGTCTCTGCCCTTGTATCTAACATTCGCCTATCACAAAGCGTTAATTGAATGATGTATGATTTATAGTAGTATCATTCATCGTCCAGTGATCCCAGATGAAATTTTAGCCATAAATAGCATGAACACTAGAAATTAATTAACATGTCGCCTTTCAATTCGCAATTTCCCATAGGGGGAGATTATTGGATTCATAGAATTACTCGTAATAAAAATATAAGTTGTTGGCGTTTAGTTTGTTTTAGTTTGATCATTTTAAGTTGATATATTTTAATTAGTAAATATAAAAATATTATTTTTATGATTTCTTTCATAAAATCTTATAATTTTTTTTTTTGAAAAATCATAAAATCTTATAAGAATCAAATTACTAGTATTCATGTAGTTATCGATAAAAAAAATACAAAATAAAACCAAACACCCTCTAATTAAATTTATGTATCTGGCTTACCTTATTATTTATTAGTTAAAAAAGTATAAGATGAAATGTTTTTATTGAGATGTGTAAAAATACATTCTTTTATAATTTTTAAATGTATTCCTATATAATTTTTAATAAAAAAAAATCTTTAACTTCTTAGCCAGTGGATTAGTTAACTAGACCCAATTATTTCTGTTAATCACAAGACAACTATCCGCTATAGGAAACAACTGATGAATTTTAAATTATTTCTTTCGGTTAAAGAAGAGTTGTAGTTGTATCTATAATATGATGCCATGTGCTTCGAAAAATTGGTACATGATTTTACATTCCTTCTTAATCCTACAATTTTCTGAATATTTAAATGTCTTGACAATGTCGCAGGTAGACTCTCAAAAAATGTGGTTATGACAGGAAATGTTCTTCTCAATGGGAAGAAAAAAGGCCTAGGGGCCGGCTACGGTGTTGTTGTAAGTAAAGTAACACATTCTCTTCATATAATAATATGTGGATCGATTAATATACGGGAATAGTGTTTTTTTTCGGAAAATTTACAAGAAATATATTATTAATTATTGATATAAGTAATAATTTTAGTTTAGGAATAATTAATTATCCAACTGGTCATCAATGTTCTATAAGTGGTTATCGGTTAATCATTAATTAGTTGATTTTATTAGTGTTTTTAATCCAATTGTAAAGTTTTTAAATTTTTAAACTATAGTGTAGTAACTTTAGTTTTTATTTTTTATTTTTGACAGCCTAGTAACTTTAGTAGTTTAGTTATTCAGAGTCCTTCGGAGATATCCGATAATTTTAGCTATTAAGAAGGACATCATAATAAATAATATCATTTTAAATTTAACTTTTAATCAAATCCAATTGATGTCATGTTATTCATATAACATACCTCATCCAGTAGTATAAAGCTTTTGTAACACATTGTTGCTTGTAGATGTGTGTAGATAGTTAGTGGAAGATTAAGTATTTTGAAAGATAGTATTTTAATTCTGCATGGACACATGCATCTGAGAGTTGTTAATTTTTGACGTTGAAACTTGAGGCATACGTAACTCAAGAAGATGTGCTGCTGGGAACACTTACGGTGAAGGAGACCATATCCTACTCAGCCCATCTACGTCTTCCAACATCAATGACCAAAGAAGAAGTGAACAGCATCATCGATGGAACAATCATAGAAATGGGTCTTCAAGACTGTGCTGATAGGTTGATTGGTAATTGGCACTTTAGAGGGATAAGTGGAGGGGAGAAGAAGAGACTTAGCATTGCACTTGAGATCCTTACAAGGCCTCGCTTACTGTTTCTTGATGAACCAACCAGTGGCCTTGATAGTGCCTCTGCATTTTTTGTTGTTCAAACTCTTAGAAATGTTGCCCGTGATGGAAGGACTGTTATCTCTTCCATTCATCAACCAAGCAGTGAAGTCTTTGCACTCTTTGATGACCTCTTCTTACTATCTGGCGGCGAAACTGTTTATTTTGGAGAAGCAAAATCGGCAATTGAGGTACAATAATTATTCTTCAGTGATATATAAAGTGGTTATGATCCCCTCCTTGAATGAGTATGATTAATAAATTACATGTTTGGTGTAAGCACCAAAATATGGTCACATTTACTAGGTCTCTCTATTTAGTTAGTTTAATGTTTTGTTCTTAGAAACTCTGCTTCAATGCCTAATTCTTTTTTTTTCAATTTCTTTCACAGTTTTTTGCTGAAGCTGGTTTCCCTTGTCCACGTAAAAGAAATCCTTCTGATCACTTCCTACGATGTATCAATTCGGATTTCGACATCGTAACAGCCACACTGAAGGGATCTCAAAGAATTCATGTATGTATTGACTAGTAACTCTAACAATATGCTTTGTGGTTTATGTGAGGAACTTACCCCCCCTCCTTAAACTCTCTCTTGTGTTTGATGTATAATGCAGGTTTAATATACATCTGCCTGTCTCTCAATTTAAAGAGGGAAACTATAGATGTTTAATAACTAGTTATCTAGTTGAACTTCCCTTTTCAGGGTCTAATTTGTTTTTAGTCTATACTAATTCATGGAATTGTTCTTTCTCTTTCTTCCTTATTAGGATGTTCCAAATTCAACAGATCCTTTCATGAATTTGGCTACAGCAGAGATTAAAGCAACGCTAGTTGAGAAATATAGGCGTTCAACATATGCCAGAAGGGCAAAGAACAGAATTCAAGAACTGTCTACCGATGTATGCATTTCCATACTTAGCTCTACAGCTAATTAATTCAAGAAAAACATTTGATAATTGGTAGCATAATCATAAAATATCAATTATTTTGTTGATGGTTACTGTGTTACATGCAGGAAGGGCTTGAACCTCCAATACAACATGGAAGTCAAGCTAGTTGGTGGAGGCAACTGTCAACGTTGACAAAGAGATCATTTGTGAACATGTGTAGAGATGTGGGTTACTACTGGTTGAGGATCATAATTTACATCATTGTATCCATATGTGTAGGAACCGTTTATTTTGATGTTGGCTATAGCTACACTTCCATCCTGGCCCGTGGTGCCTGCGGTGCATTTATATCAGGATTTATGACATTCATGTCAATTGGGGGCTTTCCATCATTTATTGAAGAAATGAAGGTAATACATAGTACTACATACAAAATTTGCTTCGGAAAATGTAACACGTTAAATTAATCTAAGCTTCTAACGTTTTCATCATTAATCTCCTTTGTGTATGTATCGTGTCTATGCACAATACATGTTTAACATTTAGGCTTATTTAATTTGTTGACATGAAACAGGTATTTTATCGAGAAAGGCTTAATGGATACTATGGAGTAGCAGCATATATTTTAGCCAACTTCCTCTCTTCTTTCCCATTCTTGGTTGCAATTGCTCTGACAACCAGCACCATAACGTATAACATGGTGAAATTCAGGCCAGGAATCAGTCACTTTGTGTTTTTCTTTCTCAACATCTACAGCTGCATCTCCGTAATAGAGAGCCTCATGATGGTTGTAGCTTCACTTGTTCCAAATTTCCTCATGGGAATAATTACAGGGGCTGGAATAATAGTAAGAACGTAACAATTAATTAATACCTATTACTATTAGGACTTTAATTGTGCTTGAAAAATGACCCACATATATTAATTTTGTATTATTGGCAGGGAATCATGATGATGACCTCCGGATTCTTCAGGTTGCTCTCTGATCTTCCAAAGCCGGTTTGGCGCTACCCAATTTCATATATCAGTTATGGTTCCTGGGCAATTCAGGTAATTAATTAATTTGTCAAATCTATTTTTTCATGAATGTTTTTAGAGCAAATTACAACAATATTTCATAAGGTTTTTGTGTAATTATACAAACATTTTTTTATTTTTTTAATCATTACATTCATCTTTCTTGTAAGAGATACTAGTATAAGATTTAAGGAGATGTTGGTACAATATTTTTAAACATATAATGGATGTTAGTGTAATACTTTCAAATTTAAAGGGGTTAGTGTAGAAAATTAAAAATAGTAGAATTATGTGTAATTTGATAAAAGTTCAAAAAGGTGGTGTTGTAATTTGTTCATATTTTTAAAATTAATTTTTATTAACATTTAAATTTAAGTAAAATTTATAAACAAAAATAAACAAAACATAGTAGATATTCTCATTATCAATAATGCATATTTATTTTATTTTATGAAAATAAATTAAAATATATAAAAAATATTGAAATTGAAATCAAAATGTAATGATTTTTATTGATAGAAAGCTAGAAATCTTTAACTTGATATTAAGATTTAACATTTAAAGAAAACAAATTATGAAGTTATATTCTTGCCAAATGATGCATTGATTTTATCTTATGATTTGAAATATATATAATGCAGGGTTCCTACAAGAACGACTTGCTTGGGCTTGAGTTTGATCCTCTCTTACCTGGTGACCCAAAATTGAGTGGAGAATACGTGATCACACACATGTTAGGCATTGAATTAAACCATTCCAAGTGGTGGGACTTAGCAGCTCTATTTGTGATTCTCATATGTTACAGACTTCTCTTCTTTACTGTTCTCAAGTTCAAAGAGAGAGCATCCCCATTATTTCAGACACTCTATGCCAAGAGAACCATCCAACAGCTTGAAAAAAGACCCTCTTTCAGGAAGATGCCATCTTTCCCTTCACAGAGGCATCAACCCCTCCATTCACTTTCTTCTCAAGATGGTCTTGATTCTCCACTCCACTAAATCAATATCAACCACAAATAAAAAAAAAGTGTTGCACTTGCATGCACCTGGATTTTCGGATTATAACATACAAAATTGTATTTGTTATCTCTTAGCATATGTATAGAGAAAAATGTTTCATAGCCGTTTAAGGTACAAACAGACAAATTAATGGGACATTGTCTACGTCCTTCCATTACATTTTTTTTTCTTTCTTTAAAAATTAAAATCTCTAAATTGGGATCATTACTTTGTACAAATGCAGGTATCTCTGGCATGGTCCTTGGCCTAGTGAACATTTCAGGTTGAAACTTTGGATAGATGAATACCTGCATGAACGAAGTCCAGAAATATATAATGATATATTTTATTAACTACGTACAAGAAATTTATCGTATTGGCCAGGATGCCTGAATATAGTTAATAATCTTTTCTTCGAAAAGTGAGTGCAATTTTTTAATATAATGCGAAGTATATATGCTCTCATAAATTAATTCAACTCGATAATTGATATCATTTATCAGAAAATGACAAAACTGTTTGCAGAACTTGTACATCTTGTACTTTTTCTGCCTTTTTTTTATCTCAATAAATCTTTGCTTATAAAAAAAAGTAAAAATAAAAAAAAATGACAAAACAACAAACAAGCAGGTAATCACAAAAAAATGAGAACAAAAGTCACAGTTTGGTAATCAAAGGTATCTATTTTAGTTAGTCTATTTGGATTAATAAAATTTTAAATTATGTTATTAAGTTGGACCAATTTAATTACAGATTAAAAATTTACCACTTCAATTTATTATGAGCCGTCGGACAAACAAATTGACCCATGAGTTCTTTTATTTTTTTTTTATTTTTTTCAAATTTACCTCACGACTACATTAATAATATAATAATTAACATAAAAATAATATTTATATAAAATTATTATCATACTCCTTTGTTAATTTGATATTCAATATTTAATGCAAATATAAAAAAATTAGGTATCATTGATTTTAGCAGGAGATCAAGTTTAACATAAAAAGTTAATTTAAACAAGTCCAAAATAATTAAAATTAATAATCATACTGAATTAAAAAAAATTAAATTAGTGGATTGGTTCAATCTACTGCGAGCTTATAACTCAAATGGATTGGTTCAATCATATCCATTAGTTAATTTTAGGGTAAGCCTAATTAAAATTGGGCTCTATTTTTTAGAACTCAACTTGCATCATATATCAGGCTATTTAGGAAAAACCTTCAGCTCATTTTGACAAATGTATAAGGAGCCATAAAGTTTAAAGGGGCAAAAATGTGACATAACAAATTAAGTAGCAATTCTCAAGCATCCAGAAGAAGATCACGATAGCTCTTTCTCATGATTCAAGATTGGAAGTAGACCCATTTTAAATTTTAACATGGTGGTATCACAGCCCATTTAGTCTCACGGATTAATGATCAAAATGAAGACATGCGAGGAAGATCTAGCCGTACAACAGCTTTAGAATCTAAAAAGCTAAGGCTAGAAAAAGAATTGAAAAGTGGAAAAGTAAGAACAGAAGTTTCTTGCGCAAGGGAGTAGTACTCTATATACATGCACAACGGTTATTAAATTTCTTTTGTAACTCAAGGAAAATTAAATTCCAACCATTATCATCTTTGAGCTCCGCATATTGTTCATTAATTTGATTGTGAACCAATTCAAAATTGCAAACACATCCTTATTGTAAATGAATTTGTGCTAATATATTTGTAAAGCAGCAGCTTGTTACGATGCTGTAGATATTCATAAGAAATAGACTCAAATAGTAACAACACAGTATAATGAAATGTATTGGTATGGATATCAGTATATATATATATATATATATATATATATATATATATATATATATATATCATAGTATGGAATGAAGAGATAAGAATCTGACCAGAAAAAGTATGGACTGAGAATTTCACAAGTACCACAACCTCCTCTATAGTGCCCTCGTGTTTTGCACTCTGCCCTCATCATTTGTTCCCTTTTCTTGCAGATCAATTGCCACCTGTCCCTTTTCATATGTGCATTCTCATCTATTGAAGGAATATTGTAAGGGAACATGCTGGATTAGAAGGATCACTTAAATTCTTGGATGAATAAGCTGCAATTGTTCCATCCACATGCAGTTGAGTACAGATCACCAGCAACAGCTATCATCATTCATCAATTCTCAGCTCAAAACTCATTCAATCAGAGCAAAGATAAATATTCTAGCTAGAGAGAACTGCAGGCTGAAAAGGCCTTCTCAGTTCTCAGTCTTTGGCTGAATGTGTCTGCCTGCAATTACAATTACAAACTTCACCACTTGTTTCCTGCATGAGCTATTAAATTGCTTCATCAATCATGAAAACAGAAATTAATTAATTAAACTCCTCTGTCTAGTAAAACTGAAGGATATTCTTTAAGGTCCTTTAAATTTTCTTCAATTTGGCAACGCCTAAGAAGACAAAAATAAAATAAAATTATGTAGAGATAAAAGAAAGGACAACTTCATTCATTTATTTGTTGCAGCAAACAAGAGTAATGTTAGTTCCGCAAATCATTACACCACATGACACAACAACACCCAACTCATCCACCTTCACATTTCCAAACTCTAATCTTTTTATTACCTTCTATCTAACGGATTCAACTTACGTATATTTTCTGTACAAAACACTAGGTACAATCAGAACGATTAGACACGTTGAATATATAACATAATGGACAAGTTTATTTAATTTTTTTTAAAAATTAAATAAGTACTTTTTAATTTGTTTTAATAAATGAATAGGATTTGTTTCTTAAAATAAATAAAAAATTTAAACAAACACAATAAAAAAACATAAAATTGTTTATTGTATTAAAATAAGTACTTATTTTAATAAATAGGTTTAAACATACTAGCTCAATGGATTAATTAATTGGCTTAAATTGAAGAGATTATATACAAACCTTTATTAATTGATCCCACCAGCTGGTCTACAGGAACTTGTCTGTCTCATGTGGTAAAAAATAAAAATTGACCGTGCCTAGACAGGTAGACTGTTTAATTTTTTAACATTATCGAGTAGTCATTAAAAAAAAATAGTAAATTAGGTGCTCCACCTTGCACCATTTACCATTGTACCTCACGCTAGCTAGACCTTGCGCCAACTCTCTAAGCCATACATACGTATTGAAAGTCATGTAATGATGAACGTAGGTTTTCTCTTCGCATACGTACGTACTACATTATATTAATTATATTCATGTGATGTGGATATGTATGTATATATGTTACACAACATTTGTAAAAGACTGTTGTGTCGACCCACGTATGGAATTTGTGTTCTCTCAAGTTAAAAGCACTACTAGTACTGTGTCCGTGGCCCTCGAGAAATTTGTGTTTTGGGGGCCGGGATAAAAAACCATGAAGATTTTGTTTCAAGAAAAATTATCCACAGACATTTGGGTGTTAATTAACACCTAGGGTAAGTAAGAGGGAAAACTATAAGTATAATAAGTTATATGACATGATCGGAAGCGGAAGATATTAAGGTAAAAAAATAATAATAACTGTTAATAGAGTATATGGCATGCGGTTCACATATCATCACTTTTGTTTTAATTTGTTAGTTCTTATTTCTTGTGTTTAGACTTTAGATAGTTACGCGTTGAGATTATCACGTCTTAAATTCACACCATGCATGTGAGGAATGCAGAAGAAGTATACAAGAACATAGGGCTAGATAAGACACCATGAGTAAGCCCCCAAGCTAGGTGGATCAATTCAAGAATACGCACATGACTATGATCGATCAGTTCGGATAGAAAGAGAGAAATAAGATGAATAGAAATAAAAAAATAAAAATAAAAAGTGTTTTATTGAAAAGAAATAAAAATAATTGAAAACAGTTGAAAAACAGTCCAGTGCATGAGTTTCACTAATTTTAAAATTAATTCTCCTCTAAATCTTCTCAACCAAACAAGTCTAATAATTTCATCAACTCCCCTCTCCCAAATTTCTTACTTAACAAACAGAAGCTAAAAGATAAAGTATCAATTTATATGCCAATGCAAGACTTATGCGTCCCTTGTCTAGTTCTGGAGTTGTGGTAATGAGTCTACAGTTGTAAAGGCTGAGACTATTTCTGGTGTAACATAGCTGCAGGTTCACTGTTCTGATTTGAATTTAAATGCCGCCGAAGTTGCTCCAAGTGCCACCATAAGTTTAGTTCATTAATTCTTCTATTTGAAAATTTTCATTACTTAAAGATCACTACGATCGAAAAAATTTATAATTAGGTCTGAAGCAAATTGTATGTAATTTATAAAAAAAAGCATCACTAAAATTTTTTTATCTCAATATTAAATTTAGTTACTAATACACATTAACTTTTCGTAATGAAAAACAAAATTAAAGGAGGATATATCATTTTATGTGTATATATATACATAATAATTTGGGCAAATCACAAAGACATAACTACGTGAGGATACATTTATATTTAGTTGAAGCAGTGAATTACAGCCAATTTATTATACTTTTGGGTCGTCAACAACTTATAAGAAGAGAATCCCAAATAAGTGTAATGGAGCATCCGTCAACAATAGGATAATCTTAAAATGCAATATTATTATATACGATGTTGTGGTATTTTGAAGGGTTCATGTGATCAGGCTTTCTTTTTTCTTTATGTGAGTGGGGGAGAAAAAGAACAGCTAGCTAGATGTATACCTTAAACATAATTTGGACAAACAATTAAATGTACAAATCCTTAAATAACACGGAGTAGCATTTAAGCATGATAAAGATGCATGTAAGACCAACCCAAAGTTTTTTTGTCAAACATAATCAGCTTATGACATGAACATATATATGAAAATGGCATTGCTCGGCCACTGCCCTAATGTCAGGCTGTTCAATTCGTTCAGTAAATTAGGTCCCCCACCACCTAATCGTGAAGGATGAACAGGAAAAATTGTATTGGTATGCCTCAGGATTTAATTGGCAGTTGGAGTTTGGTACCACATATGCCAAGGAATAGTAAATACCATCCCTCTTAAGGTTTTACTATCACAGCGGCGTAGGAAAAAGTAACATTTCCATGTCTCCTTAATTAGGATGCATTTTTGTTAATTAGTGTCTTTAGGATATTAATAAGAATTTTAAAAAATATTTAATATAAAAATTATAAGAAAATATAAAAAAAAAATCTTGATTAAAATATTTTTAGAACATTGATTAACATTTATTTTTTAATTATTATATAATTATAAATTACGAGCATGCATTATTTTGCCTGCAGAGTGAAAGGAAGACATTGAAGGATGTGAGAGCTTGCGTACGTACAGGTGGAAGCTAAAGATGAAATGGTGTCAAATGACTGGGATAATGTGTACACTGTGTAGTAGCATCATTCAAAATTATTCAATGTGAGACTTCAAAGTCTGTTCACGTTCAATTCGGCTTCAGTTCCCTCACACCAGCTTCATAATGGAATTTATTGTTAGCAGGTTAGATTGTTTGGTGAGAGTAGTTACTCATCCGTCATCAATCAATTTGAATGTTCTCATTATAGTAATAATACCTATTTTAGTCTATGAAGTGTAGCACAAAACAGCAAAGAGTATAGGATATATGTTTACTTTTATATAGCTAAAATTTATAATAAATAATTTAAATTATATATGATAGTATAAGACCATTTTTAATTATTTAGAATTTTAAAAGATATATTAAAAAATAATTTAGATATATAAAGATAAAAAGAGAATATATTAGATAAATAATTAAGAAGATCAAATATAATGATAGTTTGAGATAATTAACCATATAAAGTTTTAGTTAGTTGCGGGAATCAATATGTGTGAAATAAATATACTCCAAAAGAGAAATAAGAAAGAATATTAAGCATATTTAACTAATAAGAAAAAGAGTGAATCTCCTTTTTCATATCATGCATTTTACTTTGTAATACATTTTCTTAAACCCTCTTTATTATTAATTAAAAATTATTAGAAATCATAAAATTTTGTG
>PYAF01003482.1:90693-107942 GCA_007407185.1 Glycine tomentella | reverse complement strand
ATATATATATATATATATATATATATATATATATATATATATATTACAAATTAAATATAGAATTTGTAAGGTGAATCGGAAGAGGATCAAGAAAGTAGAAACTATGATTTATTTGGATGAACTCAGTGGACTCACGGCTGGTGGAAAAAAGATTGGGGAGAGAAAATGTTTTCTTTTTCTTTTTCTATCTTGGAACTTGGAAGCACATATGAAAATAATGGGGAAAGTCAAAGTGGAAGTAAATAACTATGTTGTTGATATTTATTTCTCTTTCGTAAAATATTTACTGATATTTCTCGTTATTTTGCATTAACTTTTCTTGAAATCAAGCTCTAAATTTCTCAGCTAACAATATGAAGTTTACTTTATTTTTTCTATTATTTATTAGTAGTATTTACTCTACTTTTTCCTCCTCGTTTTTTATGCTGATCTTGTAAACAACACAATCGTGCATATAATTCCTATTTCATTTAAATTTTCTTTCATCTCAAATATTTTCTCTCCAAACAAAGTGCATAGATATAGTTTGTGGTCTTCTAGCTACTTCGATCACATCATATTTCTTTACTCTTTAATTTGTTAGTCATAACATCGTGTATACAGTAGCCCTGAAAGTTTAGATTGAGAAGTTTACGATGAGATTGAGAGATATATAATTGAAAAAACGAGACAGAGAAATAAAAGGGTATGAAGAAAACGTTGATGAGTGTGAAAAAATCATAACTCCATCATCATGATGTCCATTTTAATCGAAAAACCAAGGAGTGTCCTTCCATACTAAGTAAATGACTTGCCAACTTAGAGTAGCCAATAAACAGAATAATGTTGTGAGTCGTTTATTCATGAAAACATTTTCCCAGTGTAAGATTGAAATACTGTAGATTTGTACTTGAGGGTAAAAATGAGCAATATGGAGCCATTTAAATTGTTCCATTTCTTTTTTTCATTTTTGGTTTTCATTTCAAAGAGCGGAGCAAAACCTGGCCTTGATATTTTTCGAGATCAATTTTAAGATGGCAAAAATTAACCATTAGGTTTACGGACACAGTCCCATTTATTTATTACAATGCTTGAAGCAAAGAAACTCTTGGTGATCTACCATGTCCAAACAAGGAGGTTTACTTTCCATGACCCTGTTGTTTCCTCATATGGAAAAACTCGGTTCATTTATTGTCAATTGAGTAACAATATCTACCCTTGGTATGGAGGATTGAATGTTTTTTTGGTACAATGAGAATTTAATGTTTGATTATCTTTCACGGACTTCGGTTACAAAAAAAGAAAAAGAATTTTTTTATTTCATATTTTTATAAATAATTATAAAAATGTCACTTTATTTTAATTTGCTGAATTTCTTATTTTCACTATTTCTAATACAAATCATTGAAAAGACATACACAGTAAACATAAGATATATTTATGCAATTATTTATGAAAATAAAAACAAAATCAAAAAATATTTTCTTAAATCAATCTGAAAAAAGAAAAAAAAATGTAAAATAATTTTACCATAAACAGAACCCTCAGCCTAACATGCTTGTATATAAGCATAATTAAAATAAATAAAAAAGAAAAGGTTAGCAGAAGATACCCTGGTTTGGAAATTGGATAGGAACAAATGAATTTGTAATAAAGTGACATGTTTACATATTGTGGACTTTAACATATCAGATAGTTGGGATTCCTTGCAGGTAGACTCTCTAGAAACGTTATCATGTCTGGAAATGTGCTTTTAAATGGAAAGAAGAGGAGATTAGACTATGGAGTTGTGGTAAGTATCCAACACTAACTTCTAGTAAATTAAGTTTTTTGTTGCTGGTATTTGGCCATTGAATTTCCATCAATTTATAATAAAAGAAGGCACCAAACGACATTTTTCCAATTTAATTATCAACCTCATTTTTATTTGATTGTGATTAATCTCCTCTCATAGCATTATTATCTTTTATCTGCCACATCTATAGGCATATGTGACCCAAGAAGACATAGTGTTGGGAACCCTAACAGTGAGAGAGACAATATCTTACTCAGCTAATCTAAGGCTTCCATCTAGCATGACAAAAGAAGAGGTGAATGGCATCATAGAGGGGACAATTATGGAGATGGGTCTTCAAGACTGTGCTGATCGGCTAATAGGGAATTGGCACTTGAGAGGTATAAGCGGTGGAGAAAAGAAAAGGCTAAGCATAGCACTTGAAATCCTCACAAGGCCAAGCCTCTTGTTCCTTGATGAACCCACCAGCGGTCTAGATAGTGCCTCAGCATATTTTGTTGCCCAAACTTTGAGAAACTTAGGTCATGATGGCAAGACTGTTATCTCTTCTATACACCAACCAAGTAGTGAGGTTTTTGCACTCTTTGACGATCTCTTTCTTCTGTCTGGCGGTCAAACAATTTATTTTGGACCAGCCAAAAAGGCAGTTGAGGTACATTTATTATTCGTATATATCTTCTAAAAAACATGTGGTATATAAAAATTTCATATATGCCATTATTGTTTTAAATGTTGGTATAGACTCTCGGTGTTTATATAATTTTATAGAAATTTTCAAGTTAGAATTTTTAACTTAATTTGCTCTCGTCTTTAAAAAAATTATATATATACATATATATATATATATATATATATACATATATATATATATATATGCGCATGTGTGTGTTTTCAAATGTAATTTGTCCTGTTTTGGTATGTGTTTAGAAACTTAATAGGTTAAAATATTACAGATAATTAATTATCCATCTATTTGCGCAGTTCTTTGCCAAAGCGGGATTTCCATGTCCAAGTAGAAGAAACCCTTCAGATCATTTCCTCCGTTGTATTAATTCAGACTTTGACGCTGTCACAACAACTATGATGGCCTGCCAAAGAGTACATGTATGCATGTCTAACCATTTGTTTTATCTATATATTCACAAGTTTCGTATTTGTCTATCTACTTTACTTTTTTTTATTAATTTCTTTCTTTCCCCTTTTTTTCTTCTTCTTTTGCTTGATTTTGCTTTCTTCTATGACTCCTCCTCTTGTTTTCCCTGCTTTAGGGCAAAATCAATTTTATTAAAAGGTGAACTTGATGCAAAAGAAACTTTACCTAGCTAACTGGAACATGTTTAATTATCAGGATCCTCAAAAGATCATAGAAGCTCAAGAGATAGATTACATGTAGCTTTATAGCATCGGTTGGCCTTGAAAAAAAACTCAGATACTAATTAGCTTTGCATAATCACATCTTAGTCAAAACATACTTTCAAACATTAGCAAATATCCCCCATTGCATTCTTTTTAAATATCAGGTAAGTTAAAGGGTAAAAATTAAATATTATTTAAAATTATAAACCCATAATTACTTCATTAGATTTGGACAAATATAAATTAAAAGGGAAATATTACAAATTATAAAGTATATAAATTTAAAAGTTAATAATAATGTGTCACTTTTTAAAAAAATAAACTAAAAAAAATTAAGTCACTTTCTAATTTAATGTAATGAAGATGAATTTTTAACCTGGGTTTTAGAGGTATGTATTATTATTAGTGCAGAAGTTTTTATTTTATTTTAGTGTCACTTTTAAAATAAAATACTTATTATAAAAGCTGTATATATGGCACTTGTGATTGAATAATAGGTACAAAACTTTTAAACTGGGATATATTATTTATTCACTTAACCTGGTCATTAATTACTGTAGTATTTTTCCGCCTTCTCTTGAAATCTCTTCCTTTCAAAGTCGTTACTCTCTCACTATCTTTCCTGTTTCTATTTCAATACAGGAAGAAATGTCAATAACAACGGGATCGTTATCAACTGCAGCAATCAAAGCAACACTCATAGAGAAATACCGATGGTCAGAGCATGCAACCACTGCAAGAGAAAGAATCAAAGAAATATCAAGCATTGTAAGTAGCCTCTTACTTTGATTGTAATTATTAACTATTGTTTAGGGAACATAAAAAGGTCACATAATTAATATTCTTTGCATGAGCTGAAACTGTTACAGTTAACCAGGCTCTGGAAGAAGAAAACTATTGGGAAATAAACGTGATCAGGTGTTATTAAACTATAAGTGCTTCTGTGCTTGAATCAAAAGACATATCCATAGGAAAAAATATCAAAATACAAGATGAATCAAGTTTAATCAAATGCTCCACTAGACTCCATTTTCCCAACACACTCCTTAAACGTGATTCCTCTAGGTAAGTTTAATCCATTATTGTAACCTTTAACCCATCTTTAAACTATTATTACTTAGTTTCCCCACCATCTCTAACACATTTTAAGAACTAAATATTGGTCAATTTGTTTAAACATATTTATTGAAATAAACGTTTGTTTTTATAAAATAATTTTTTTTTATTTTTTTGTGTACTTGTCTAAATTACTTTTACTTTAAAAAAAGTAATTTTCTATTTATTTGAAGAAGTAAATCATATATATTTCTTAAAAATATTTATTTTAAAGTTATTATTTTTTAGTTTAAACAAACTCATTCATTGTCTATGTATGTACACACCAATTATCAGTATTCTCTTTTGAGAGTTTGGGGATTGAATTATCAGAGTTTGACATCTTCAAAACAATCAAGTGACTTGATACCATTTTGTAGGAAATAAAGAAAACAAATAATATAAATTGTTAATAAATTTAATATTATTAAGTAAATTAATTAGTTTTCTTAAAGGTGTGAACCGGTTAAGACTCTTATATGTAAAGGAACTGTTAGAAACATATATTTTTGTGGGATGGTGTTGGTCTGTTAGATTACAGAAACATCTTATGTAAAGGCTAAGGAATTAATCGTGTAACAGGAAGGACAAGAATTTGAAAGTAAAAGCAAATGCGAAGCCAAATGGTGGAAGCAACTATCAACGCTGACTCGAAGATCTTTCGTGAACATGTCTAGAGATGTGGGATACTACTGGATAAGGCTAACTATCTATGTTGCCTTATCTCTGTCTGTTGGAACAATCTTTTATGAAGTTGGATCGAGTTATAGAGCCATTTTTGCAAGAGGAGCATGTGGCGCTTTTATATCAGGTTTCATGACATTCATGTCCATAGGGGGCTTCCCGTCTTTCATAGAAGAAATGAAGGTATATATGAAATTAATGTTTAAAACATGAGAAAAGGGTTATGGCATTTAGTTTTTTACCTGTACTTAATCCTTTTTCCTTCCCAATACAGGTTTTCTACAAAGAAAGACTGAACGGATATTATGGCGTTGGAGTCTACATTCTTTCAAATTTTTTGTCTTCATTTCCCTTTGTGGCAGTGATGTCCATTGCTACGGGGACAATAACCTATTATATGGTTAAGTTTCGTACGGAATTTTCACATTATGTGTATATCTGTCTGGATCTTACGGGCTGCATTGCGGTTGTGGAGAGCTCCATGATGATTATAGCTTCACTGGTTCCCAACTTCCTCATGGGATTGATAATAGGAGCGGGATATATTGTAAGTGTACTTGATATAAGTCTATTCTTCACTGCAAAATTACTTTTGATGCTGATATTGACATGTGCAGGGTGTTATGATGATGACTGCTGGCTATTTCCGTCAGATCCATGATCTTCCTAAGATCTTCTGGCGTTACCCAATATCATACATCAACTATGGCGCATGGGGATTGCAGGTAAATTTAGAAGCAATGCCATTCTCCAACAAAGAGAGAAAACCTAAATTAAGTGCATATAGTCAAGAGGATATCAACTGTCAACTAAATGATTTATAGACGTACAAGTTAACAAATTGCTAACATCATACATCAAAGTTCAAATGTCCGTTGAAAGAGATACTCACATTTAACATCTTGAACAAGAATATTTCTAAGGGATGATCCTTGTATATTACGTACCCCATTGCCCAGTCGTTATGCGAAAGTAAAGGAGAGGGATATTGTACGCAACTTTACCCTTGCATATGCAAAGAGACTGTTTCCGGATTCAAACCCGTGACCAACAAGTCACCAAGGCACAACTTTACCGTTGTGCCAGGGTTCGCCTTCAAAGGATGATCCTTGCATCCAGATAACAAAAAAAAAAATGAAATATAGCTGTTCTAGTTTCAACTTTTAATGCCTTAGGGTGTGTAACATAACAAGCGCATGCAATTTGTTCAGCTTACTTACTGATTATATATAAAATTAAATGGGAATGCAGGGAGCTTTCAAGAATGACATGATTGGGATGGAGTTTGATCCCTTAGAACCTGGGGGCACAAAACTGAAAGGAGAAATCATCCTCAAAACCATGCTTGGCATTCGAGTTGAGATTTCAAAGTGGTGGGACTTAGCAGCAGTCATGATCATCCTCGTATTCCTTAGAGTTCTTTTCTTTTTCATTCTGAAATTCAAGGAGAGAGCTGCACCTTTTCTTTATAGTATCTACGCCAGGCAAACTCTGCAACGTATCAAGAAGCGACCTTCGTTCAGGAAAGGACCATCTTTCCCTTCCAAGCGCCTCCCATCACTGCATCCCTTGTCTTCTCAAGAGGGTCTCAACTCCCCTATTCATTAGAACCATCATATCATATCATATCATATCATATCATATGCTGATATATTTAATTACAAACACAAAAGAATCTTCCAAAAAAAATTCAAGAATCACACACATCGATCATATATATATGACCCGAATATTATATTGTATAATGGGGAATACTTTGTCTTGACAATTCACATGGATAAAATATATAAATTTAAGAAAGGGGCCTTATAATATTATAGTTTCAGGTCAGAACAAATCACTGTGTATGATTTTTTTTTAAGACGTGTATGGCTAAATTGATTTTAAATCAATTTTAAAATAATTTTATTTAAGTTAAGATGTTTTTATTATAATAAAGTTAATAATGAAACTTAGTAAAAAAAATAATCTAATGTAAAAATTACTTAAAGTCACTTTAATTTTGAACCTAAAAGCAATTTTCAATGTGAAGCCAAACACATAAAAATCCGTGAGGTTTGATATATACAGATGACAACCGCCTTGCCGTCAACATAACTAAAGACCACGGGAATCACTTCCTCACTAAATAAAAGAAATTGTCACAAAATTTGCTTTGGTTAGGCTAATTCTACTGGCACAGGATAGAGATGGTTACTGAAGTTGGTTCTCATCCACTCACTATTCCAGACTAATAGCCATTGGGTACTCTCCCATAACCACATGAATAATGGTCATTTGGGGTTTTCAGATTTTTTTTCCAATACGATCCGGGTAGTCCGAGTTCCCATATAGTAAAGTTTATTGAACAGTGCCCAATTCCACTGTTAATCTTATCCTGTTCTAGTAAATTGCCTTGGTCAGCAATACTACACTAAGGCAACTGTAGCATCAGGGCCTTGAACTTGATCCCTTATAAGGATCAGATTACCATGTGAGCTAAGGCTTGCTCGTAGTTATTCCCCTCTGGGGGGAAGTAACCAAAGGATTTATGCATGATCATACTGACACTATATGCAACTCGAATAGAAAAAATACCAAAGAATGTAGGAAACTACAAAATATCTAATTGAACACGTGAAAATTTTATGTATTTCACGTGGCCAAATTTCTCTATCAGAAGTTTACACCACTAATCTAATCATTTGTGAATCAACTTTAATACCAACTAACATTACAGAAGACAATCAATTTCAATACTTGACAATAAATGCAATCCACATCACTCTTTCTGGGATTTCTTCTCGTTAGACTCTTCATTTTCAACTTTATTGTCAAAACCAAGATAAGGAACTTCACTCATTGGCCTGGGAATTGGCCGTTCATTGAAATCCTCGGGAAAACATTCAAAGTCGGGACCAAAGTTGAACTTCACCGTGCAGTTTGGTTCATTGGGGAGAGTAAACATTGAAGCAGCAGGATAGTAACGACCACCATGAAGATCCTTGAAAGCTACACCTTGGCATATGCCATTTTTAAAGAATGATATCTCACTTCCTGCACAGAAAATAGAATATTTGAAACCAAGTTAAAACTTTCAAATTGGATACATAAAATACACCTTACAGTACAGCAAGGGAGATTCATTGTTTTTACTATATGTAAGGGAACAACAATAACAAGCAACCCTTTTCCCACTTAGTGAGGTCAGCTACATGCATCAAATATTGTCATAATAATATTATAATGTGAATCATGTAAAATATGCAAGGGAATCGATTATTAAATGTCAACAGCATTCAATTGTAAGGAGCATGGATAATGAAGGGCTCTGACAAAATCAGATTTGCTATCAAGGTTCTCAAGGAGTCACTGGCAAGCACAGCCCTGACATTCAATCAGTCTATATTTTAAGTTGAGGAAGTCAAGATGGTATATATACTAAGATAAAGATGCCAAAATCAATTCAGGATCAAATTACAATGACCTTCACAAATTGTACATAACTACCAGCAAAAATGCTAACAAATAAATTTACTATTCTGCATTTTCACTTTCTTATTCACTTCCAAACATTTCATCCTAGTGGCCAATAAGTTGGTGCATCTAGTGGGAAACTTCTATTTTAATCTTCATATATACGCTGGATTCACTAGCCCCTACTCATCCATGGACATGGTCTCCTCTTCATACATCAGAAAGCATGTATCCTCACTTAAACATCTAATCCATGTTGCAAAATGTTGCCCCCCCCCCCCCCCCTCTCTCTCTCTCCTGTTGCCCAATGAGAAGTATTTAAATGTAGCATTAATGACCTAAGTAATGCTTGGCGTAACATTTTGGGGGGTTTATCTTCTCATTAAAAATAAAAGCTCCTCAAATTAGATTCTATATCTACCTTTTGGGCTTTTGTTCATTTTATAAAAAAAGAAAATCACTTTTGGGAATTATTCTAAAATTGTGTATTCGGTAGAAGTCCAAAAAAGTTGGATCAAACACTACCCTATTATAACTTTAGAATACATTATTCACCATTAAACTTTTGTAGAATGGGAACAATGACAATTTTTTCTTCCTAACAAATGAAGAAACAAACCCAGCATTTTTTATTTAATTGATCAGAATATTGGGATGTTCAAGACACATAACAAGTTCATTTTCAACTCCACATTCCACCCTAAATTTTCACAGTATTGCCATCCTAGTAGAAGAATTTGAATTTTTAACCCACTAAAGTGTCATAACAAGGAGAATGCGCCACGTCAGCAAAAATGCATAAGAATGAAGAATGAAAGAAAGAGATCAATGAAGACGATAAGAATTTGAGGAAAGAATCAGTTTTATGGCCACATGTTAATGAAGAATTCCAATGTCTGGTAGGGTCGGAAACTAATAAGTTATCTTAAAAAGCATTGGCCTATTTGTAGAGAAGGAATAATCTGAAATCAAGCTGAACTTATTTCACTGCATTATAATATCCTAGATGTACATCCATGTATGGGTCCATATCCAAATTCCAAATATACCATATCCAATGATAAGTCCAAACCATAAGATTTGAGCTTTGAAGAATGAAAAAACACATAGTACTCAGGCTTTGCAATTATAACACTTGTATTGATTATTGAAAACTGTGTTCTCAAAATGAACATTCACCTGAGTGAAAATGATAGAGGCATATGAGAATTTCCTCATTAGGCAAGTCTGCCCATACCTCCAACACATGGTTACCAATTTTTAAACAATGTTTTGGTGTTTCTACTTGATCTTGTTCAGAAAAAAAATGAAATAAAAAATGTAGAGAAAGACATGAAATGATGAAAACCTTATGATCACATTTTACTCTCATCTCTGCTGCATGTTTCTAGACTGCAATGGGTGAAAATTTTGAAGAAATTCTCTCATCTCTGTCTATATTCTCTCTCAAGTTTTGTTTGTGATCTCTTTCATTTGTATCCTCTCTGAAGGCTCTAGTCTCTGTTCTATCAAATCTCAAACACTGTTTTTGGCTGCTTAAATACAATAATTTGTGTCTCTGCTTCTAACTACTTTGGTATTTCTCAGTTTCTTTTATTGCCTGTATTATGCAAATCACACCATATGTGTTTTTCTGGCTATTTCTTCGTTTCTTTTTGAGGTAGATAACTAGATAGCATTCTTGCTTAGCCACTATCTATGGTAGCTTTAAGTTGACAGAGGATTGAGTTTTTATTTGCAAAAAAATGTTTTTATTATGTTCATTGTTCTAGATATAATTTGTTAACTTCCTTTTGTTTGTGTTCTGCAGGTCCTTTTAGCATATTTTACATTTTTTAACAAGGTTAACAAGCCTCCGCCATTTGCAGCTTCACCATCCATTACATGTCTATGACGGATTTTTGCCACCACTTATCATTGACAATACTGATTGATATCTTGGCAACATTCAGTTTCACATACTTTAGAATGTAGACACAAAATGGAATCAATAACCCAATCACAATCAAACATGAACAATTAACTTTCCCCTCATGTTCAAAGCTAGTATTAGTATCTTCACTTAAAAACATCAATCATATTGCTCAGCTACACCTACCAACCATTAAAGCAAAGCAAAGTTGAGTACTGACCAGGCACTAGTTTGGGTGGATCTTCCTTAGAATCTTGTGCGTAAACATATCTCTGGCCCTTATACCAAACCAACTGAGATGATTTGGGGGCATACTGTTCCCCATCAGGCAAATTGATATAGAAACCAATAACATCCCCTTCCTTGTACCCTTCCTCTCCATACTTCTCCCTAAGCGCCTTATGAATCTTACTCCCATCAATATCCCTATACCCAAAGCTGTTCCCGTCGTACCCAACCGGCGCCTGCAAATCACCCTTCTCAGTCGACCACCCGAGGCGAGTGTGCCCACTCTCCCCCAACTTCACAACCCTAATCTCGAAGTACCACGCGCCTTCCACCACCCCGCGCGTGGCCCTAACCATTCTGTAACCCTTGGTGCTCCCCGCGCTCATTCTGTCCTCGCTCAATTCCACCTTCTCCGCTTTGTACACCTTCGAGAGACAAATCTTCATCTCCTCCGTGTCGTCGCTCTTGTCCGGGAACCGCGGCACCGGTGTTATCAGCACGTTGTCCTCGCCGTTCGCGTGGTGGTGGTTGTTGTTGTTGCTGTTGCTGTTGTTGTTGTTGTTCCGATTCGTTTTCTTCTTCCCCTTACGCGTCGACTTCGTCGCCCACACGTTGTTGTTCTTCTTCTTCGATTTCTTCGGCGCCGTGCCGTTCGTTGCAGGCGTCGCCGCCGCGTTGTTGGTGTCATCCAGCGGCGCCGACGAGTCCTCCTTCGTTGCCTCCGTCAGAGAGGAGAGCTGCTTCTGCTTCTTCGGCGGTGGGTCCTCGTCGGAGGCGTCTCCTTCTTCGCGGCCGGATTTGGGGGACTTCTTGGAGCCGTCGGAGGCGGCCTCGTCCTCGGAGAGGTCGTCGGAGGGGTCGGGCTCCGATCGGGCGTCGTTCTGGGGTTCGGTTGGGGTGTCGGAGGGTGTGCTGGTGGTGGCGGGAGGGGCTTCCGGTGAATCGGCGGTGGTTGGTGTCGGCTGGGGTTGCGGCTCGTCTTCTTCATCTTCTTCGTCTTTGTAAGTGGCTTGGAGACTATCCATGGCTAGGGCTGGGTTTAACGGTGAGAATGAATCGGAGAGTGAGGATGGCTCCGATAAGGATGGAGGAAGAGTCATACTATGTTATGCAATAGAAGAAAAGAAAGTGAAACTTGAGATTAATGGATTTGTTCAACCCATTGGGTTGGATTTCTTGAGGCCAATAAATGATGGGCCTCATTGTGTCCAAAATAAGCCCAGAATGTTATACTGTGCCCACCATGATCTTACCAACCATACCTGCCACACATGCGAAAAATACAAGGAAAAATATTAAGCAATAGAAAAGTAAAAGTGAAAAATCAAAACAACTTGGAGATGTTTTGGTTAGGGAGTTTTTTAAAAACTGAAAAATAAATTGATGCATAAAATATATCAAAAGATCTTATGTAAATATTTTATATTTTTTCTTTATTAATCTATACAAAATTACAAATCGCAGTTATGTTATATCTTCATTAACTAAATATTAAAAAATATTTATGGTGAGAGACTTGAGTTTAACAATTAAAAAGTATTAAATATTAAATACGAGCATTGCAACAAATGAAACTAAATCAGGACACAAACTAAGATGCAATAACCTAATGTGGGTCATGATATCAGCACAGTAGACTTGAAGCCTTTGGGACGGCTGCAAGAACAATTTAGACAGTTGGGCACTTGGGCTAATTGATGTAGGATTGATCGAAAAGAATGTTGTATTGATATTAAAAAGATTTGAAGCTCTACTAAGTATTATAATATTAAAAATTTTGATTTATTTTAAAAATAAGGATAAGTACAGACAAAAAAATCACATTTCAATAAATAAAAAATTAATTATTTTTAAAAAAAATGTATTTTTCTTTAAAATACATGCATTATTTTCAAAATATTATTGTAATACTTGTAATTATTGTTATTATTGGAAGTTCTTTTAAAAAATTAAAATAACTCAAATATTTTTTTTGTTACATACTAAATCTAATTTAATATTGGTAATAAAATGTTATAAATACTTAACTATAGAACTTTGATTAATGTTTTACAGTTAAAAAATAAGAAGAAGAAAATAAAAATTATCCGTAAGTTAAAAATAGCTTATTGTAAGTAAAATCTCTCTCATACTAACTTCTCCAAAATTTAATTTTTGACTTATGTATAAACTAGTTTAAGCATATTAGTTTTTTTTTCTTTACAAATTCCTCTACTATTACTTTATAAGAAAGTATTAAATAAAAAGTAAAATATTTAATGTCTTAAAAAAGTAAAAGACATTCAATACTTATCGTTCAAAGTAGGATAATTTAGAAATATTCGATCATAAAGAATTCACAGGTTAAGTGTGCTAAATAATCAACCCATCATCCTTGTTTTTGCTCACCCATTGGGTCATTACCCTCTACTGAGGGAGCTCATATTTATAGTCAAGCAACTTTATATTTTGCCACGAACAACTTTTTGATGGAAAGGTTGAGAAAAGTTATAGCAGGAAACGTTTATTTATTAAAGGCTAAATTTTCTCAATGTACTCATATATACGTATCCGTATACGTATCCGTGGTACTGGTACATGGAATCCCCCCACTCCCCTCCACCACCCACCACCACCACCACCATTTATTCCACCATCTAGTTGTTGGAGTTTCATTAATATGTTAGTAATTGTTAAGTTGGTCAAGCAAACAATTTTTATAAGAAAAAATAATATTAATTGAAAATTTGTTTATTGAACACCAACTACCAAAAAAATCGAACACGTTCCTACATCGTTTGATTTGGTTGTGGTGTGCGCGGGTAGTTGGTAGGTAATTCATACTTGCTTTGCTTTGGTTGACTTCATGCTCCATGCGTGGTGGATTGCGTTTGCGCGTACCGGCCACTTTGTTTTTTCTCTTTCAAAAGTAGTACTGTAGTAAGAAAGAAAGTCAAGATGTCAGATAAGATCCAAGAGAAAAGAAAAAGAATTTAATATATATATATATATATATATATGTTGGTCATCTAAAATAATTTTAGAGTACGTATCATTTAATAATATATAAAAAAAGCATTGTATATGATAATCTTTTTTGAGATAATATTATACATAATAACTTATGATTTGATGGTAGTGTGAATTATTTTTTACAATATTATTTTTTATAATATGCTTATTTTTTGCGTGCAGTATTCAATTCTTCTTAGTTTTCTTAAATTATGTTTTTTTAATTTAAACATAAATTATATAAAGTTACGAGGCATCATGTTAAGTAGCAGAATATAATGTTTGATGGCAGATGATATTGTATTATTTATTAATATGCCTTATTAGAAAGAAGAAGAAAAAAAGACAAAGTAGACAGGAAAAGTCATTCATAATACATATAAAATTAAACAATATTTTAATTTATTTGTATTACTGGTATAAAAAATTACAGTATGCAACAATCAAAAATATTATTTTTAAGATAATTATAATAAAAGTCAATAAATTGATTATACATTAAAATTTGTGATCATATAAAATAATATTAAAAAATTATACACATGCATTATTCATTCATAAATTTATAACTTAAACTACGGTTGTTATGGGGAAAATTTTCATTTACGGAACTATATTGTTTTTTGGAAAGATATTGTTGAGATTATTTTATGTTTAGTTGGGGAATGGTTTTCCATTCATGGTACCAAATTCTCATGAATGATGTTTTTAAGAATGATATTCCTACCTTAAAAAAGAATGATATTCTTAAAGTCATGTAATGTTTATTTCAGGGAATAAATTTTCATTCATTATACAAGATTCTCATGAATGACATTTTTAAGAATGGTATTTTAAAAATGATTTATAATAATAAATATTTTTAATATATAAATTAATTATAATTAAAAATTATAACCAATAAACATTTCTAAACATATAAATAAAATTTTAGAATTACTATAAACAATTTATATTGTGGTATAAAGTTATTTTCGACTATCAATAGTTTCTTATAATAAAATACTAAAATTCAATTTAAAAATGAAGATGAAAATAATAGATTGAACGACATAAACAGTTAAAAAATCAAATTCATAAACACTATAAAAGTACAATGATTGAGATAGTGAAAAAAGTTTGTTAAAAATGATTTTATTCCTTCAAAGATCTATATTAGTTTTACTCCTTTAAAAATAATTTTATTATATTTGATCCTTGAAATTTTTGAAATTTTTAAAATTTTCCTTTTAAATCATTTATTAACTCTATTTTTTTTTCGATTTAATGTAACTTAGCATCTTCACTTGTTTTAGACAATGTGCCTCAGACTCACACCATTACAATCAATGCACCTAATTATTACCTTCAATGCACCCACTGCCTATATTAGTTCACATAAAGAGGTTTTACCAACAACGACAAAGGTTATATGAGTTTATTGTATGTACTTGTTTGGGAATAATAGAGTTGTACTGTGATTTTTTTTCTATTCTTGCAGTCACAACAAATTCTAATGTTAGAAATGAAAATGTTAACATTGGAAGAGGTATTGATGTAAACTTTTAACAAAAAAAAAATTAATAAAACTAAATAAATAAAGGACTTAAGGAAAAAATATAGAGACCAAATAAAATGACATTTTTTTTAAGACTAAAGTCAATATGAGTCAATATTTAGAGAATCAAAATCATATTTAGTTAAAAAATATTTTTTTTACACTAGTTATTAAATCAAATCAATCTTGAAATGAAAATTAAAAAAGAATTATATTTAAAAGAAGTATAAAATTAAATGCTCAAAGTATGATATCAAGACAGGACAAGTGTTTCAATAAAAGTGATAATAATTCTCAAAAGTACTTTCATCTAATAAGAAAAATTCCTAAAAATAATATATAAACTAATTCTCCTAAAAATGTTGTGAGTTGCTCCTAAAATGTCATCATTCAATGTGATGATTTAGATTTATAATGTATGAGTAGATTAAATATAGATTTCTAACAATCTTCGAACTTTGATGATAAAATAAAATATTAAATACTGTATACTTTTATATAATCACCTAATAATAAACTGTCACATATAATATATATTTTAAATGAATTTATTTACTTTTATATTAAATATTTTAGAAGTTATACTAACAATAATTTGTAATTAGTTAACAATATAATTTTTTTATGTTGAAAGTGCATCTAAAATAAACTCAAGATAAAAATAAATAAAAAATTATTTTTCTTTTGTGATTTTTACGTTTTTTTGTGTGTGAATATTTTTCCTTTGTATTATCTATGATATCATCACCCACTGTTTAATCTGTAACTCTTAATTGGTATGAAATGATTACAAGGTTTTAAAAATAAGCTTTGTTTAAAAATATTTCAAATCTTAAAAAATAGATAATTTTTTTAATAATTGTCTTGTCATTTTTCTTATAAAAAAAACAGTTTAAAAGAAATTATCTGACAACAGTTAATTACCCACAGGCCACAGCAAAGCAGCGAGCGTAGAATGACGAACGAGTGTTTGAGCAGACCCACACCCACTAAGTGACACGCATTAATGCAGTGGGGTGCGGTCCCTGTTAACCAAAACTAAATCTCAAACTTTCACTTTATGCTAATTCCTGAAACTGGTTACTGGTTACTGGTTAATGGTTAACGAATCAATATATATATATATATATACTAATAATAAAATAAACATTTTTATTGGTGTACACATTTCAATAAATTATTTTAATCTTTGTCAGTTTTTTTAATTCTTTTTTTTAATAATTATCTATTACTTTCATGTTATTAGTTTTTTCTTAATTTATTTTTTGGTAAAATAGATAGAGAGATTTGGAGAGTCTTTCTTCATTTGTATATAAAGAGAATTGACATATTTGTTTCAATTGGAGTGGATTTATGACCTACACATTTAATCTAAGGACATTATAATAATATAATAATTTCTCACAATTTTGTTCACAGATTTAAGAATAACTTTTTTCTTATGTTTTAACACTATTTTATTACTCCAGAATGATCGTGCTAGTATATTGTTTTTTATTTTCTGTGAGGCTAATGTTGTTTAATTTTGTAACGTTAATCTCTGATAATTTCTTTCTATCAATATTTGTCACCACATCATTTTTTCATGAATAATTTTAATTTTTTAGCATCTTTTTTAACTTCTAACTTATCAAATGAATAAAAATATAAAATATATTTCTTTTTCGTTGATATTTTTACGAGTATTAAGATAATTAATAGAATAATAACGTTCCATTAAAAAAACGTATTTACCAATTTTTATTCATAATTTTGTTCGAATTCAAAAGCTTTATTCAGATCGAAATTAAACTTCTTATTCCTTAAATAGATAAACTAATAGATGTTAATACATAAATTTAACTAATTAATATAGAGAATGTTTAAACTATTTTTTTTTAAAACTATTAAATTTAAACTGAGTGTTCATGAGTATTAACTCGTGTTTTGATTGTTGTTAAGATAATCTCTACCTATGTTTACATAAGCAAAAGAGATTCGATACTTATGCGGTAACTTAATTTTTAGTTTCATATTATTATAAGTTTGATGTAAAAATATAAAAAAATATGTGACTCACATAAGATATATTTATTTCTTCTCTATTTTCCTCTCTTTTCTTCATTTTTTCCTATCAAACACGGCATGTTTGACTTAATATAAGTTGAAAACTTAATTTTTAGTTTCATATTATTATAAGTTTGATGTAAAAATGTAAAAAAATATATGACTCACAT
>PYAF01003482.1:79951-90593 GCA_007407185.1 Glycine tomentella | reverse complement strand
TTTTCCCTTCTCTTCTTCATTTTTCTCTACCAAACATAGCATGTTTGAGTTAATATAAGTTGAACGTGTATCTTCTTATTTACACTTCTTTTTTAATTAAAGGTGTCTAATTTTGAAAAAAATATGTACTCATTAAACTATTAAAATAAATTTATGTACCAAAAAATTTATAAGTTACTCAAAAGTTTTACCAAATACACCATTTTTTTCTTCTTTAAAAATAAGTTTTTTTTTAATGTGTTGTTTTATTAACAAGTACTTAAAACTCAATATCCATAGCATGTCTACTATACTTGCAATAGTCACGTATCAAAAAAATTTATATGTTTTCATATAATTTTGCATTAAACAATAAGAATCTTAGGGTAAAAATCATTAAACTTCTCAACACAAGTTTTTTTTAAAAATTGTCTGAGTTAACTTAATAAATCGACCCAAAACTTTATCATTCTTAACCAATTTTTTTATAAGAAAAAGTTAATTAATATTAGAAATATTTAAATTATAAATAATAATTAATACAAATGATAATAATTTATGTTTCTTAATTAAATAATTTAAGATTTAAGATTGATTTTTAAATATAAAATAAATCATATTAAAAAAAATTTATTATTTAAAGTGTACTCAATTTAAAACTCCAGTTGATATTGAGTAGCTGTCATGTCAAAGTTACAGAAAAAAGTCCAAGCATCATTCTTGACCAAGTTAGTTTGAATGTTGAAGCGAATTAAATGAAAGAAATTCAAGAATCCGACGAAACGCCAAAAATTTAAGTCAGTTTGACTAATAGGTTTGAGAAAACCTGATTAAAACCAAACTGCGTTGACCGCTATATAGCTATACATGCTAGAGGTAAGAAAGTATAACCATATATTTATACCATTTTTTTTCCTTCTGAAACTGAAATCATTGATACCAATAAAACATTACTTTAGTATTTAAATTTAATACTAATCAGTAAATTTAAATTTTTGATATTGTAGAAAAGTAAATTTAATATATTTTTTAAAGAAAATTTAATATTTACTTTTACATAATCTTGCTTTGAAGTCCTTAAAATTGGCCTTATTCATCAATTCAATTCTTAATATTAAGTATATAAATTTAATTACAGTATTATTTCTAACAACCTCACTTTAATTTAGTCTCTAATATTTTTTGGTTACAACTTTAGTCTCAAATATATTCATCATCAGATATACTAGTGGTAATGATTAAATCATTTTTTTGGGGGTGAAGAAGACTAAATCAAAAAGTGACGATAGACGAATCAATTCATTTTTTTCACAATATTGAAAAAATTAAATGGATTGATTATACTATTAACTTTAAGAAATTAAATTAATATTTATTCTTAATTTGAAAGAACAAGCTAATTACACATGATTGCCCTATATTCTGTCGAGAGGATTATTACTAATAATTAGTCCTGCATTCACTGTTTCTGGGTTGTCCCAAATTCGAAATTACACAATACTACAAACGAAATCTTTAATCTACAGCATGTGCCTAACGTTACCTGTATATATATAAGATGGTCAAAATTCTTCAAACACTTTGTATTGCATAGGAGCAGATTCAGAAGAGAAGGCTCAGCCACAAAGGGATCCAATTTCATTTTTCATCTTCCTCTTCTTCACTCTTATGGCTCCAAACAAGCTCAATTCCTCTGTAATTATATTCCCATCTTCCATATTTTGATCATCTCCATCCTAATTTCAGCTTGAATTTGATCTTAATTGTTGGTTGGTTGGTTGGGTTCATGTGTTTTTTTATTGCTAGGGTTTTTTCTTTAGTAAAAGGCTTTGTTCATTGGGATGGTTACTTCATGTCCCATTTTGAGGTTTGGATTTGTGCTCCTGGAATTTGGGAGTTTGGGAACAGTTTACTTCACTGTTGCAATTGACCACACTTATTCATACTAGTAAAATTGAACCTGAAGAGAAAAATGAGGGTGCCCAAAAATGACTTACAGTTAAAATTGACCTTGATTCCCTCATTACTTGTAGGATCAACATCCAGTAGGATTGCTTGTACGAACAAAATTTCTGGATTGTTAGGTGGGATTAACTGTAAACCATTATACTTCATCTCAGGTTGTTCTACCTTCATATCTCTGACATAGAGCCATAGAGGATATATCTACTAAAATGAATATCTATTAGTCATTCATATGTTCATCCAATCATGCTTTTAAAACAAAGGACAAACAAAGTCCCAATATATCCACTGCTTCACAGGGCAGCAGTTTCACAGATATCAGTATCAGTGATAAGTGTATTTCTTGTTGTCTGATTTCCTTTATGCAACAGGGAAATTCAAGTATGCCATGTTCACAGGCTGAGAATGGTTTTGTCAATTCATTTTCTCTCTTCCCTGAGAAAGTGGTGCAAGAGCTTCTTCAATCTCCAGTCCAGGGGTCGGATGACCATCTTATTGAGTTCTCTGAAGCTTTAAGAAGTATGATCATATTTTTGTTCAAATTATTAATATCAACTGCAGCAAGACGTGATCTTTGTACAATGATCTTTGTCCTTATTTTATCTTGAACTCCTTCTAGCTGTTGCGAAGGCTCTCAGGCTAGTTGCCGAAGGGAAAGCTTCTGCTCAAGCTGAGGCTGCTGAATGGAAACGTAAATATGAGTTGGAGAGGGATCGGAATCTGAAGTTTGAACATGCAGGTTCGAATAATTGAATAACTACAAGATGCACATTCTTTATTTATATTTTCTATTCTTCAACAGTTGATATTGCTTAAGGATAAGAAGCTTTTTCATCTGTTTTTGACTTAACTGTTATCATGCTCTTTATATGTGTAGATTGATGAACAATTTATTTCTTTTGATTGCTTCTGTTCTTTTATCAATGTCTGTCGCTTTTCTTTTTTTGTTGTGTCTTGGTGACTTGTTGGTCATGGGTTTGAATCCGGAAACAGCCTCTTTGCATATGCAAGGGTAAGACTGCGTACAATATCCCTCCCCCTTACCTGCGCATAGCGTGGAGCCTCCGGGCAATGGGGTACGTAGTTTTAATAGTTTTTTCCTACCCTTGTCATCCAAAATTGTTGTCTTAAGCATTTGTTTAATGCAATGCAACTTTGTCTGTTAGTGATTGGAATTCATGTTCTTATAGATGTGTTATGTTGTTTTGAAGTCTAGACTCTTACTCTCTCAAATGAGAGTACTTTTCTGGCTTCATTTTTTGTTCTTAAATATTTCTGAGTTCTGACGATTGAAGTCTTTCACTTCCTTTGAACAAGGAGTGCTTTTGTTCATCACATTTTCTGAGCGTCTTGGTTTTCCCTTGGATTCACTATGTATTCATGCTCACTTGACATGATATTGTATTTCAGAATTTCCATTTCCATTATTGAAAACAGCATACCCCTAATTATTTTGATGGTCTCAATCCTGTCTGAAGATAAAGTAAACCAATAAATATTTTGGATGTTAATATGTACCTTCTAAACTTCTAATATCTAGGAAGGTCCACTGGTAATATTGGAAACTTCTCGTAGATATAGTGATTGAAGCATAAATTGAATGCTGAAATTTTCTGATTTTTTGTGACTTCCAGATTTGTGTTACCACATGACCTGTATCATACTCTTGCTGATTATATCCTTTCCATCTTAATTCTCAACTGCTATGTTATGTTCTGTCTATATCTCAACCTTATCATTTCTGTTCGCTGCTCGTTTTTATTACAGAGAAATCATGTATAGAGCATCAGGCTGATCTTGATGATGTGAGGACAAATAACCCTGCCAAACAACCTGCTTTATGTAATGAAGCTAATGGACAGTCTGAAAAATGTTGTTCAAGGAATGGTATTTGCTCCCATGAAGTTCTTAGGGATGGAGCACCTGGTTCTGATTCCAAGATGGTCAAAAAGGTATTTTTATAAATCCCCGCTTGAAGCAAATTGGGCTATTATGCTTTGATCATCCTGTCACAGTTGGGTTCCTATTGATATTTTATACTTTGAAATGTTTGTGTCTCTGTGTAAATGTGTTTGTGTTGCCATTTTGTTGATGTTTCTCATGTTTAAGCATCCATAAGCTGAATAGATTATGACTCTTTAGAACAGCACAAGCTGTTGAGCCTTACGCCATTACATTCAAATGACAACTAGGAAAATTACTGACTAGTAATGTTATTAATGGTACAAAATTATGAAAATTACTATTGAATTTTTTTGTACATCTTTTCCTATGACATTGTGCAAGTATTATCACCACATGTTTTGATGAATTTGCTATTTTTGTTGCGTATATTAATAACCCGAAAATTACAAATTCAACCTTAACTAAACAAAACCAACAATAATAATGCCTTATCCCATTAGGTGAGGTAGGGTCCATGGATCACACAACATCATTTGGCTTTATAAAAACCCGAAGCTTACAGAATATTATTATTTACCATGAGATATAGACAACTTCCTCCAAAATATTTCTTGGTTGCTCTTTCCTCCTTTTTACAGTATTAATAACCATGTCATCTGCTCTTCTCACTGATGCCTCTCATGCCCTTCTTTATACGTGTCCAAACCACCTCGATCGATTTTCATCTTTTCCTCAATCAGTGTTACACCAATCTTTTCTTGTTATAACCATTCTTTTTTCTGTCCCTTTTTGTGTGGCCACACATCCATATTAATATTCTCATTTATGCTACACCCACCTTTTTCTTATGTTGTTCCTTTAAAGCTCAACAACATTCGCTACCAATAGTATAGTCAAACGTATAGTAGTACAATAAAACTTGCCTGATTTTGGTAGGGACTTTGCGATTACAAATAACCCTTGACTCCTTTCTCTAATTTATCCATCCCGCTTGTATCCTTTGTGTGACATCCTCATTAATTTTCCATCATCTTGTATTATTGATCCCATATATTTGAACTTAGAAATCTGTGGTAAGACATCTTCTACCATTTTTACTTCAAAGACATATTCCTCTTTTCTATTGCTAAAATTGCAATGTATATACTCTGATTTACTCCTACTTAAGCGAATTGATTTTAGTTATTTTCTTTATTCTCGAGACAGGCTTCATTTAAACTTTCATGGTTCAGCAAAGGTGATCAAAGTGATCAGTACAAACATGACATTGTCTCTTTTGAAAGAGGAAATATAACCACTGCAGAGCGCAGTAGTAAGCAGGTGTCTCTTCTGTTGTTGTGAGCGATTTGATTTTATTACTCTTAGGATCGACAAGCTTGTGTGTCTTTTTCTTAAAGCTTGTCCTCATGCTAGTACTAAATTTCCGATAGCTATACTTGTATATTGTCTAATTAAGAAGTTATATTTATTTCAGATCTCTTTGAAGTGGGAGTCATGCCCACAGACAGTGCTCATATTGACCAAACCAAATTCAGTTTCAGTTCAAATTCTGTGTGCTGAAATGATTAGGTATGAATTTTAATCTATTGTTTGTTTTCACTTTTAGATCTCCCAAAGTCAGGTTTTCTTTAATTTAGCACTGATTTGAGTTTTCAACTCTTCACAAAAGTATGGAATGTGTTGCTAAAGAATAGAATTTTGATCATAGAGCTCAAAACTCATTTTACATTTTATGGAAACATGCTATTTCATGGTGTCTTTCATTCTTTCTTTCTTAGCAGTTATTGGGAAAACTAAGAGGTCTCTGCTTAATACAGAGGACTTTTTACTCTTATACATGCAAATGAGAGTGTGAGAGGAACTGGTCTTTACCATTCAATCATAATGGGTGGTCAAGATTCAATCCTATCACCTCTCACTAGATTCATGGAAAAATTAAAGTTAACCTGACTGTGCAATTCTTTTTTATGAGTTTGATGTGGCAAGTGAAGATTGTTTCTTTTCAAGTTTTAAGTTTAACTCCACTTCTCATTTTGTACTATTTACATTTATCCCCTGCCTTTTTATTCTTACATGTATTTGTCTTTGGTATAAATGAATAACAGGTTATATAACACAGAAAATTTCATTTGATTTTACCTTTTCAACTCATGCCACTGTTTAAATGGTGCTGCTTGCTTCTTTTCTTTTCTTTTTTTCATTTCCAGATGGTTGAGGCAGCAAAAGAATCTACACATCTATGTGGAACCACGCGTCAGGGTTGAGCTTTTGACAGAATCATCACACTTTAACTTTGTAGAAACTTGGAATGATGGTAAGCTATTAAATTCATAAATTGATTCACAAAATTGCACAGCTTGTACACTAAGGTTATCTTTGGAGGTATCATTACGGATTTTTCTAATGCTTTATTCATTGCATCTGAGAGTGCAACTTGCTTATGCATGCTACCTTATGTATGGAAAACCTGTGTGAAGATAAGGAAATCGGAGGGCCAAATTATGTATTTACTTCTTCTATCAACTGATTAACGGGGATTTTCTCATTTGTAAAAAGCATGCATTAAAGCAATAGCTTTTGTTTGTTCCCAATATGCTACCTTTGATCCAAACCTAGTCATTTAATCCAGCATATCCTTTTTATATTCTGATATGAAGTCCTTTTCTAAATCCTTCCGCAAGACACAAAGTTTCTCATGGAAGCCTATCACAGGCTTTTTTTAAATCATTTAAACCATGTGCAGGTAGTTTTGTTTCCTTGTATTTTCATCAAAGCCCACACTAGAACTAGATACATAGGCTTTATGGTTAACCACACAAGCTAAAACCAAATTAATTCTCTATTATGTAAGTCTCTTGCCTTAGTCTTCTCTCGATTATTCTTTTGTTTACTGTTCCTTGTTGCTTTCCAAAACTTTTGAGTGTCTTTGATTAGTTAAATTATATGTCCTATATATTCATTCTATTGCAATAACAGATATACTTCCTGAAGGTTATTGTGAGCCCAAATGAAACCTAGTAGTCAAGTTATTTTATACCATGCCTTCTATTAGAATTAAAATGTTTACTTGCTATTTCAGTAAGTCGGCATTCAAATATTTCATTACTTGCCTTATTTTTTTTATCAGCAGCATTACTTACCGTTGGTGTGCACCAAAAAAATACTGTAAAGTGATGCTTTTTTATTGTTGGCATAATTTTGGCAGAACATATTGCCAAGATCATTAGAGTTTAGCTCAGAAATAATGGACCCTAATCAATCATTTTCTTAAAGCAAATGCTATGATTTAGATTAAAAAAATTGTGTTCTTTTTATTGTATTACAGCCTCCTTGTTTGAATTAAGATGATGAATATCACTTGACACAATATCTTGTGTTATCTTTTTAATCAAGTATTTGGTTATATTGGTTGCATACTTTTATTTTTCTCAAAATTATAACTATTTATGAACAACTTTTGTTTGTAGATAAGGATGTTTTGAGACTACACACTAAAGTTGACCTCGTGGTAACCCTTGGTGGAGATGGCACTGTCCTATGGGTATGTGAAATCAATATAAATTAATTTGCTATTGTAAGAAAGCAGTCTAGCTTTCTGTTATACAATGGAACTGGGTATTTCCTTAGTAAAGTTTTTGAAGAAACTATTTCTGATCCAAATCTAGTAAAGGTTCAACTTTCAAAGTGAAACCTGTCAACTTCGTCACATAAAATATGGTTAGAAGCCATAAAATTATTTGCATAAATTTAACCAACAGGTATTGGGAATAAGAGAGAAATTGGCACACCACAAGAAACTATCAGTTTTCCAGTAATTTATCCATACCACTGATGCCTGAAGTTGAAATGCTGATTTTTTTATATTATTATTAGTATATGTTGTTAGAGACTTTATTGTTAATGATTCTATGCATTGAGATAGTTTTGAGGGAGAGATATCATCTTGAGGTTATAACTCTACTCATTCAAACTAATAAATTACTAAAAAAAAAATTCATCTCAAGAGTTTAAATTTCATTTAATTAGCCATACTGATCTTGGATTTTCATCATTTTTTTCTTTTTGTAACTTGAATTTCTAAGAATATGATGACTGTTAGACTAAGGATGGGCTATCTCCAGTTCTATAAATATTTCCCTGGCAATGAATTATGCACTCTTTAGAGTTTAGTAATTAGATCTATTATAATACTTGGTTTTACTTTACCTATCCAATTATATATTGTTTATTGGTTTGCTTTGTGGCATTCATTAGTAACTATCATGTATTAAATGTGCAGGCAGCTTCAATGTTCAAAGGGCCAGTGCCTCCTATTGTCCCCTTTTCTTTAGGGTCTCTTGGCTTTATGACCCCTTTCTGTATCCTCCAACTTGTGCTCATGCATATTATCTTTTTATTATAATATCTGTTTTCATTTCTAATTGGAAGCTGAACTTAACCATCCTTCAGATAGCGAACAATACAAAGAATGCCTAGAATCAATTTTAAAGGGCCCCATTAGCATCACATTACGGCATCGTTTGCAATGTCATGTTATACGAGATGCAGCTAAAAATGAATATGAAACTGAAGAACCTATCCTTGTTCTAAATGAGGTTACAATAGACCGTGGAATATCTTCTTTCCTCACAAATTTAGAATGTTACTGTGACAACTCCTTTGTCACGTGTGTGCAAGGGGATGGATTAATCTTATCTACTACATCTGGCAGTACAGCATATTCTTTAGCAGCTGGAGGATCAATGGTCCATCCGCAGGTATTTTGATGAATAGTTTCTTATTCTTGTTCTTTAACTTAAGTCTGCTATATTTTGTTCAAGTTTCATGGAAAGCTATTAATTGATTTCATTTTAGAGTCTGAAACTGAGTCTTCAATCTGCTGCAGGTTCCAGGTATTTTATTCACTCCAATTTGCCCACATTCGCTATCTTTTAGGCCATTGATATTTCCAGAGCATGTGACTTTGAGGGTGCAAGTGCCATTCAACAGCAGAAGCCCTGCATGGGCATCATTTGATGGCAAGGACAGGAAGCAGTTAGCACCTGGAGATGCACTTGTGTGCAGCATGGCTCCATGGCCTGTTCCTACGGCTTGTTTGGATGATTCTACTAATGACTTCTTGCGCAGTATTCATGAGGGCCTCCACTGGAATTTGAGAAAGACACAATCATTTGATGGCCCCCGGGAAACATGACTTCTTTCTTAGTAAGCTATAGTTGCAAACTGACTAATCATTTATCAAGATAAATAGCGACTTGTTACAGAAAAAATCTAGTGTAATTTTATTCCTTTATCAATAGTCACATGTAGTTACAATTATTAGAGTAAATTATACTCCTCTACACCCTATTCCTCTCTCTTATTTTAGAATGTATACTCTCCTCTTGAGAAAGAGATGAATATGGATCATACTTTAGATCATTTCAATATAAATGTACCTTTTAATAGTAATGAATAATTATGAATGTATTTCTCAATGATGATTTTTACTTTTCCACAAGTTTTGACAAACAAATAATTTTAAACACTTTATTATTTAGTATTTTAATAAGTATAACAATGTCTTAAAAAGTTCCATAATCACATTTTGATTTTTTATTTTTTTATTTATTTCATCTTTTAAGATAACAAATATTCAAAACTAACTTCAATCATGTCAATTGTTAATATAAAGTTGAATTTTGAATTTCTATAAAAGTTGAGTAGATAAAGTTAATTTTAATTATAGGAAAAGCTTAATTCATTTTATTTTATTTTTGTCTTACAAGTACTTATTAAAAAAACTATCATTTAAAAAAAAAACACCAAAAAATATTAAAATTCTTGTCAAAACATAATCTTAACTTAAGATTTTTTCATTCTCAAGCTTTGAAACCTTGTTTAAGATATCTAAGTTAGAGCTACTTCGATTGACAATATAACTAAAGCTATTTAAAGGAAATATAAGGTGAGTTAGATGCTTAAAAAAAAAGAGAGAAAGATGAGAATGTTGTGGATTTAATCCCCTTTTTTTTAACAAAATTAACATTTATCGATAAAAAAAATTAAATTTATTTAAAACTACTTGAAATATCTACTTTTAGAATTTTATAGATATAGATTGATATAATTTCAAATTTAGAAAAATATATTGAGTAAAACAAAAATTGTAAACATTTTAGGCATTATATATTCCAGAGATACATGAAAACTTTCAATAGCGCCTTTGTAAATATTATGGCCAAGTGTTCTTGTTACATCCATTGAATGAGAATGTTCCTCACCTGAAGTATATTGCGAATCTGCCACTCTTCAAATTAAGACTCACTTTATATTATTTTTACAAAGACCCCTTCAGATGTTGCTGCATCAGTTGCATACAGTTTCTTGCTCAGGTACTCCATGTGGTTGATTAATGTCTTATTGTACTCCACGTTAGTATCTTATTTTCAAAAAACCAATTATACAAAAGAGACTTATTGAAATTACAATTCATTTTTTAATCTTTGAAACCTTAACCCACCCCTTACATAACAATTTTTTTTTATAAAAAAAAACATCAAATGTCGGGTTATGAATCTGTTTATCCTAAACAAAAAGTTATGAATCTTTAAATCATTTTCTATCTAAAATTTATCTCAAACTATTATGTTAACTTGTGCAATACACAAGATAAATGGTTTTTAATAAATTAAAATTCACAATAAATAAATATTTTTAATATATAAATTATATTTTAAATTTACAATTAATTTGTAATGTGATACATTTTCACTATTTGATTATTTAAAAAAATATTAAAATTTAGAACTAA
>PYAF01003482.1:55875-79851 GCA_007407185.1 Glycine tomentella | reverse complement strand
TTAAGAAAAAATACCTAAAAATGTTCTTAATAAAAGATGACTCCTAAAACTATCTTGTTCAAAAAAACATTATAATTTATATCAAAGAGGATTTGAATAGAAACTTATTTGAATAAAAAGAACATTTCAAACATTTTGTAATAAATAAAAGTAATAACATTTTAAAAATTGAAAAACTAAATTCAAGTTAAAAAGGATTGAGAGACTAAAATTAACGGGAATAAAAGAATAAAACATATAATTATACCTTTAATCCTGTATGCATGTAAAAGAGACTAAGAGAGTATTGCTATGCTCTCCTTACCAATATATTATTATGGAGGGTAATATATATATTTTTTTTAAATTTTCAAAATTTAATTTTAGTACTTAAAATTTCCGTCCTATTTTAGTCCAATATGATGTTAATTTTTTATCCAAACATCTAACTTTGTTAACTTAATGTGTCGAATGAAATTCCACATCAGCATTGTACACATGACACACTATTTACTAACATTTACCTATTTAACATGACAATTTTGAGTGACATGGCTTTCACATGGCACTCACATAATACACACGGACACGGTTACCAGGTGTCGAGTGATTTTTTTAAAAAAAAAAATAATTGTAGTCCCACTAAAATTTGAAGTTTGAATTTAGTCCCTAAAAATTCAAAATTTTGATTTTAGTCTTCACAATTTCTTTTAATATAGCATGGTTTGGGCTTGAGATGATCCAAATCTAACTAACTTGCACAAATTACTCAATAGAAAACAAATGCACCCATACCCCAGTCTGAATTCATCTGAAAAAGTCTCTGGCAGGCATATTCATAATCAAGACTATTATAATTCTACTTGTTCAACGGCAGAGGATATCTTGTGATAGTAATAGAATACTTGTTTAATAGCAAGCTTTTCAGCTTTCATCGAGTGTCACATTATGTCCTGATAACAAAAAATAAATTATTTCCACATCCTCATTGCACAATTGAATGAGGAAACTTGTGAGAAAAACAAGAATACGGAGTGCTCAGCAATGAGCACATAAAAATAGAGAACGAAAACCTATTGAGATAGTCCTACAACCAAACCTCTGCAGAAAATAAATAGTTTTTGTAAAGATCCAGTACTGAAGCAAATGAAACATGTTGAGAAAAATGTTGTCAATAAAGAAAGATCAAAGTCGTGTAGTAATCTTGGTCTTGGGCCTATTGAACCCCTACAAAACGAGCATAATCCACCCACCTGCCAAGGAAAAAAAAATAGAGAAAATGAACCACTGGCAACAAGTAAAGCTCCCTTTAGAAGTAATCATAAAAGGCATGAAATTTCTTACAATAATGAACCCAAATATGTATTGCCAGTCCGCACAGCAAAACAAAGTGCACTAAGGATAAGTTTGTGCTGGTGCAGCAAAGGTTCCAAAAGCCTCTGTTCAATAATTCCAGCAAGTACTTGATACCTGTCAGCAAAATCAGATTCTTGGTAAAGAACTAAAGATTTTAAACAACAATGGATATACAGTTGCTGGAGACATGAACAGGGTAGAGCATTTTTCAATGTGGGAAAAGTCATAATATTGATAACATACTTCATATGGCAAAAGATAACAGTTCATAAATCATGAATTTTCTTTAGAAAATTATGCAACAAACATCATAAAATTGTGCAAATACCATCTACAATAACCTGCATTTCATAACATCTGTTTGACTTTTCCAGTAGCTTTAGTTGTTTATCACATAATAAACATTTTAAAAAAGAAAGCGTGTCCTTTCTCTCCAAGCAATTCATCATGATATATAGGATGCTTGTCCATAATCAGATGACAATGAGTTAAAAATTATAAACAATGACAAGCACCTGACGTAAGTTACTTAACTATGGGTGGGTAGCACTCACATCATAATCATATTGAAGATATTTATTTCACGTTGATTTCTCAATGGTTCCTATAGTAGTCATTATTTATATAACAAGTAATGAAATAGCATTTGCTAAATGTTAGAATAACCAAAAAATGTATGACATTTAATTAGTGGAAAACCCAGATTCATAAAGGCATGAGGGAATTTGAAGCAAAAGCGACATCCTCAAATCATTTGTAGATTCTATTTTATAATCGTTAAGATCCATCATTAGTTGCATCATCCCTTTTACCTGAGGTTGCTAGAAACTGCCATATAGACACCATAAGCAGCACTGGTAGACAATATGGGAACATTCTCAATTTCCCCTTCAGAAGTCTTGTTAACTGCCTTCTTTGCATTAATGAAGGCATTTGTCATAGCTGTCCCAACCTGAAGGAATACAAAATGCAGTATATGTCAGTGTCTGAAGTCATTTAATTCCAGTCACATGTAAAACAGTGAAGGCAAAGAACAATTGGCAGGATTATTTATTAAAAGAAAAGGTTGTGATATACGACATAGATCCTTCAAAAAAAAAAAAAAATAGGCCATTCACAATGTCATTCTTAAGAACTAGTTGATCAACAGTTTCAAATTCATATTTGAAGAACATGTATAAAAGCAGTTGATTGTAATAGTGGAATGTATTATGCCTAATCAGTCCCATCCTGCACACCTAAGGAGAAAAATAAGTTCAAAACAAGCACAAGGATCAGTATTAACACTAGCAATGCATAGACAAGCTGAGCTTATAGACCCAGGTGCATAAAACTTAAATTATACCAAAAAACTAGTAAAAGTAAATTCAAATAGCACCCATGTTATCATGAGTGGTAAGGGTTTGATTCTCAGCCCTTGCGAATGGAGCAAACCTAGTTGGAAGGGGTCAACCCTTTGCCTCATGCACCCTAAGCCCTATGCTCGGTGGGGGACACTCCTTGTGAAAGCCAAAAATAAAATATAAAGCCATTCACCATGCCTTTGAGAAACATTAAAAATAACTCTTTCATACTAGAAGTTCTGCAGCGCTAGCTCGGACTAGCATCATGCCCATTATTTGAAGGTAAATGTGAAGGCTAAAACTCTTTATCCAACTCTCAAGATTTGTTGGAAGGTAAACGAGAAGACTGCATCAGTGATCAGTCAACTCAACTGCCAAATCATGAGTCTCCTTAATTATTGTGATGATTAATGGATAAAAATTCAGAAAACAAAAAAATCTTAAACCAAAAAAACACAAAAAAAAATTCCAAGGAAGACGAGAACTAACCAGGGATGAAGCAGTTCCAACTGCAAAAAGCTTAGCCCCATTACGCTGTGGAAGGTAACCAAATTATATACCACAATTAGTCACAGGAAACTACAGGCGCAAAATTGGATTCAAATTGCAAGATAAATAAGAGAGAAGTTACCATTTTATAGTACATACCACAATTGCACCAACCCTCTGTATCAAGGAATATGATGCTCCAGATAGTGCAACCTGTTGAAGGAAATTAAGAATGCAATAACTAAATATAGTCGCAAAAATTATGAAAGTAATCAAAACCTATGGGGTGTATATATAAAAACCTGAAATGCATTATCAGGGCAGCCATGGAAAAACTTAGCAATAGGCCCTGCAGTGAGTGCAAGTGGCGGTCTAAGCGCTACGGTAGGAGCAGGAAGATAAACCAACATGAAATCTGCAATTATGGCCATCGCCTAGGGAAACAATATGTGTAAAAGAGAAGGTTACACCATTAACTCCAATAGAAATTTCACATAAACCAACATTTTTTTTTTCTTGAATGTAGCATATACAAAGTGCAATACAACACACGAGAAACTATTGAGAAAGAAAATTAGTACCACATCAGCGAAGACAATTTCGAGCTCATTGAAAAAGTTTTCTCTTCTTTTTTCGTACTCAGCAGCGGTCTAAACATGAGAGAATGGAATACCATGTATTTAGATGGCAAATTATATTATAAAGTGTGAATGAAGAGAGAGAAGAAAAACCTTGGTGAAGACGCCAACGCCGCATTCCATGGCAACCTTTGCGAGGAAGAGATCATCAGCGAGAAGACGCTCCCTGAACCCAGCGAACTGAAGCAGCCACCGGAAGAACGGAGACTTCTCCAATTCGATATAGCGACTCACCACCGACGCCGGAATCTTGCCGTCCTTTATCGCCGCCGCCAGGTCCGCCGGCATGCTCTCCAACGACCTCCCCGCCTCCGCCACCACCAATAAAGCCTCGTTCTTTCTCTCATTGTCGTCGTTGTCGTGACCGCCGCCGCCGCCACCATGTCCTCCGTGTCCGGGACCGCCGTGGCCACCGAAGGATCCACCGCCAGGGCCTCCGGCGGAGGAGCGGAGAGGGTAAAAGCGATCTGTGGGGCGGCGGAGGGGAGTGAGGCGGAAACGGAGAGAAGGGGTAGAGATAGAAAAGGATGGAACGGATTTGGAAGAGGAAGAGAGTGGAGTGAAGAAGGAAAAAGCGATCGACATTGTTGTTTACTTGTGTTGTGACTTGGCTTATTATTTCCCTTCCCCTGCTTCGGAGAAACAAATGAAACACTTTTCTGTTCTAGTTTTAGTTTAGTTTAGTTTTGTTTTGTTTAGTTTTTGGTGTGTGTGAGTTTGAACTGCTCTGCTACTACGCTGTGTATTTAATATTGAGACAAAATTGTTGTTGCCTTCTCCGTTTCCACGCTGACGGCGACTGGCGTTATTTCTTAGGTTTTGCCTTTTTTATGTTTCCATTCCACTCTCACCAATCCATCATGTGCCAAATCTTATTTTAGAGACAAAAAGTAAACCACCATTTTCAAAATTAAAAAAACTCTATCATATTAGTTTTTTAAAATTAGTTAAATTTTTAACTACTTATTTTATTTTCATTCCTAATTATATATTATATACTAATATTGTTAATTAAATCAAAGATTTTTTAACATGTTAGATCGATGGAATTGACATATTACACTTTCAAATACTTATTTAGCTTCTCTTTTTTTTCAAAAATTAATGTATCAATATTATATGTTTTAAAAGATTAAAATGATAAGTTAATCTTTATTTTGTCATCCACCGCTAGTATCTTTGTAAAGACTAAAACAAAAATTTACTCTTTAATTCACATACACCGTGTTTAAAATTCGGGGTAAGTGTATATAGCTCATTTTTTCTTTTAATAAAAACAATTAGTATTTTCTAGAGAAAGACAATCAGATATGAACTTTATATGATCGTTATGGATAGTAATGATGGGTAATTTCTTGTTTTTGTGGGCAGAGATATATTTGTAAAATAATGAAATGTGGAAGAGATGCATAATATTTCACGATCATTACAAATTTATATGGACAAGCATGGAAATTCTTGTTCATCATGAGTTTTTATGAAAAGCTTACAAATCCTTAGACATCAATTTTTTTTTTTTTTTAGTTCATCATCTTCATTGCAACTTTTTTCATATCATATTCATTACAAATTTGTAAACTCTTTCTTCGTATCATCGGTTGATGATTTTTTCATCTTGGACATCTATTTATAAACCTAAAATACTATATTGAAAAATGAATAAATCCTTTATTATTTACATTACATATACTACCTTTAAATCTAACAAACATCTCAAAGATAAGATAATATTATAATATTCTTTTTAAATCTAAAAAATATTTCAATGATTTGAAACAAATAATAAATTCTTAAAAGATAAACTAAATTATTATTTTTTAAACTAAAGATATCAAGCATATACTCAAAATTTAAAGTCTCCATTTCTCTAAAAGTGTTTAACATATACATTATTAATAACTTGAACTCGAGATTACTAATTAAATTTGTAATTTTTTTAGGTAAAAGTTTTTGAACTCAAAAAAGATTATAAATACTTGCATTCTCTTGAACTTAAATAATGCTTATAATGTACTTAAATTTATGTTAATCTATTAATAAGTCGTTTATATTCGAATGATACCTACTGAATTTTATTAAATAAAATCTTGTGAATAAAAAATATAATTATAATAAAAAATCTTATTAAAAATAATTAACAAAATTCTTCAACCGAACATAATTGATACACACTTACTCTGAATTTTAAACATTATGCCTATGGTAAATTTTTTTATCAGTAGTGATCTCATACATTCAAACTGAAATGGTTATGCATAGAAGATAGTTCATATCTTAACTAACTAGACTCCTCTCTTCGATCTCACGCAAATCCAACGGTCAAGAACCCGTTCCCAATGAGCATGCATAGAGGAGAGTGCATCTCTTAACTAGCTAAATTTCTGTCTCCAATTTCACGCAAATTTAATGGTCAAAACCCCTTTCCAAATGGATGTGGTGAATTTGTAAAATTTTTACTGGTAGAATTTGATTGATTTTATAAATAATTATAAATATTTGGATAATTATATTGATTTATATTTATTTCAGAGAAAATAAAAAAAAATTGAGAATTGATAGAAAAAATTAATTATTGAATGTCAATTTTGTGTGAAAAAATTTAACAAATCCCTCAAATGAGTTTCGTCATGTCATTTTAGTTAAACTCCTCTATTCCATATCACGCAAATCCAACTTTCAAAAAGCCTTTCTCGATTTTTTTTAATATTTCCCATTACCAATCTTATGGTAATAAAAATATACATCTTACACTAAAAAAGACGAGTGAGAAATTGAATTTACATGTTATATATATATATATATATATATATATATATTTCTAATATTCTGTCTGATAAAAAAATTACTCATCCTTGCCTCATGCCGTGCTATCACCATCCCTAACAACTATAATCCTCCCTTTTTTAGATCTCTTTTATTCTTTTTATCTTTCTTTTGAAAAAGTTATCCTTTCTCTAAACAATAAATAGTATATTGTATCTTTTGATTCGTTTTTCTATTCCTCAATAAAATATCGAGACTTTGAGCATAAAGACATACCCTTTCATAATTAACTGTTTCCTTTTATTTTTTTTTGTTAAAAAATATTTAATTTGGAATGAAAAACCAGTTTTTAACTAATCTTGTACTATCGGATCATTCAAGTCATCTAGCTTACAGATATTATCAAAAAATAAAAGGAAAAAGGTAGGAGGAAGGCGGGAGAAGACAAGACGTTATATATTTAGGGTTTATTTGGATCTAAGTTAGAAGTATTTTAGAGAATTTTTTTTTTAAATATATTTTTTTAATAAAGTAGTTTTAAAAACGTACTTATAATCTTAAATCAAATAGACTCTGTTACTAACAAAATTCTAAAAATTAATAACTAATATTTTTGATTAATTAAAAAAAACCATTTAGCTTTTAATAATTATCACTATGATCGTGATTTCTTAACAATGTGTCAAAATTGATGATGTTGTAAATCAATATTAAATCTTTGCTTCTAGTGGATTTTAAGGGGGCACGTTTATTTTAAGATCGTTCTATATTCTCAATTATTCGATAAATTATAAAATCAACGCATCATTGGCTTTTGCATGATGTTAAAAATTATTCTTTTTTTTTTTTTTTGTGAAAGTTAAAAAATATTCTTTTCCATCACTTGGTTCATACAACTTTTTTCTGGCCACTGATCACCATTCTAGAATTTCTTTATCCTCTTTATTTAAGTTAAAATAATATATATGAATCTTATGCTTTTCTTAAAAAAAAACGAATCTTCTAATATATGCCTATGAGAACATGTTGAGAAACTAAAAGTAAATTTTATTCACTAATAAAATATTTAATACATTAATTAATAATATAAAAGACCATTCAATAGTTATATCATACTCCCAATTATTTAATGAATTATAAAATGGAATGCAATCATTAGCTTTTGCATGATGTTACTCGCTTCATATAAGTAAGGATGTTTGTGGCTGGATTTAAATTAATTTTGAGATAAAAAATTATCTGATTTAATTATAAAAAAATATCTTTTTAAGAGAATAAAAGGATTGCGGTTTAGTTTGAAAGTAATATTAAATTTAAATAAATTCAATCCAATTTGTAGGATTTGATTGAGTAGGTTGTTTATTTTAGTCTTTGGCTTATTTTATAAGGGATAACTCTATTTTAATTTTTGGAATAACACTTATTAAATGAAAGTCAGTGTATCACAAATAAAGTTTAATTTTTATATATCATCTTCAACCCGACATATTAGCATAGTAATTGGTCACAATGCATCCACACATTGCAGGAATAATTTATTTAGCATAGAATTATGGGTGGAAATCCTTTAGATCAACGACAATTACAATATTAACTTATCATAAATGATAATTGCATAGTGGTGTAAAAATATTTATTCTGTTAGAGCATTCTAATTATAATTAAATTTTAATAAATATATAAAAATATATTTCAAAATATTAAACCTTATCATAAACCACAACTCAATTTAAATTACAAATTACAAGGTAAAATAATTTCAAGTATGTTTTTAACAACAAATACATATCTTTCCCTAGTTTATATATATATATATATATATATATATATATATATATATATAAAAATTAATCTTACGCCAGTATTAAGGTAAACTATTAAAATCTTTTGCCTTTTGAAAAAAGGTAAATTATTAAAAGCTATTATTCTCGTTGTTGCTAGCGACCTAATTGAAGTGTTGTACATCTTTGTTTAGAATGATGTTCATTGAATATATTAAATTCAGTAAAAGTGTCCTCATAACATTAAAGCATAATAATCAATAATGGTTCTAATATAGTCTCTCTCTTTTTTTATATAGAGGATATAGTCTCTTATTCTTAAAGAAAAAAAAATCTTATATTAACTTGATTATAAATTTTCTTTCTATCTTACATAAATTTGGAATAGCAAAATAAGACAAAACGAAACAGTAGATGGTGAAGGCCCTCGGTCCAAGCTCCAGGGATTGTTGATAGCATCTTTAGTTACCATTTCAAATGAATATAATAACCAAAATGGGTTCACAAATCACAATCATGTTCTGACTAGTGGACTCCGTTGGGTTTTCTGTCAGCGGAATACTCAACATTGTTTTGTTTCACTAATGATTCATTTCTTCATCTATGACTATGTGATAAAAAAAACACGTTGGTTCTGACTTGCCATATTCTTCAAATAATATTAATGAGGCCAAACAGGGTAACCCAAGAACCTTACTTTTTATAATTAAATTGAATTTTATTTTTTGTCTGACACAAAATTTTGTTATATTTCTTTTGCGATATCATTTTTTCAATATTGAGATTTGCTTTTAGTCTTAAAAAATATAACATTTCTTTTTCAATTATACAACTCAATAAGTTGTAATAGTTAATATCTATACTTAATAAAAAATATATGTTTAATCTTTCAATACACCTTCAACAAAAACTAAAACCACGTAATTTTTATTATTATTTGTTTTATCAGTTCCTTTTGTTATTATTATTTTTCTGTTGCATAAATTAAATATTACAAGTTTGGGCTCCTTAGCCCATTAAATTATTCTCCTCTTGTTCAACATTTTTTTCCACCGTTTTAATACCAATAAGTCAATTGTAAAGCAAAAACGAATCTGATGCTTCCATTACACGTTTCCTGTTCCTCCTTTCCACACTCTACGTTGATCACGTTCCTCGTATTTTACAAAACCAGTTGAAACAAAATTTAAAATTTTCAATCTCTCACTAGCTCACTTGGAGTTGCTTCTTGTTTTCTATGTTTATTCATACATTTTATTTTTTTTGAAATCTTCACTCAATTACTCTCTCTTTGCCTCTCGCTTCTCACTCACTCATTCCCCTTTTCACACTTAACCATCACCCCGCACTGTGAAATACAACATTCAACAATACTGATTTATTATAGGAACATTACTGAAATTGGAATATACACAAGAAAGATGTAAATTTCTAAATAATACCGTTTTACATAAAAGCAACAACAACAGAATCAACAAATTCAAGATAAACTATCCCACTTTGACCTTAAGCACAAAAAAATAGATTGCCTAATCCAGTTAATTTCTTACTAACCCAAATACTAACTTTTCACTAATTCACTTAATTAATTAAGTTAATTTAATCTTCATGTAATTATCTCATTTTGCTTATAACTATTTGTTTTCATAATTCTTAACTATATTTTTTTAACCAGCATTTTCATATTTAAGACTTTTAAATTATGTTCTGATTTGCACACAAAGTCTTCATTTATTTAACTTTTAATATTATATATATGCCATTTACACACTCTTTTTTTGAAAGAATCTACACACAAATTTTACTTACACAAAATGTGTGTGTGTATATATATATATATATATATATATATATATATATATATATATGAAAATTTTCTAAACTAAGAGAAATTTTAAAAAGTATTTTTTTTAAGAATTATAAGAGGGAAGAAGTATTAAACAAACGAGTTTAATTCTACTAATCAATAAAAAATTGGATTAATCTTTGATTTCCAGCCAAATAATATCCCAGATTCACTAATTATAAATAAATAAATAATATTTTTATTATAATTTTTAAAGTATTTATTATAAAAATTAATCAACTTTTTTATTATAAATAATTGTATAAAAATGTATGTATTATTTATTTAAAAAATTATATGAGTTGATGTTATAAAAAAACATGGTTATTATAGTCGAAAAAAGGTATGGATAAAAACTTATTTTAACAATTATAAATCCAAAACTTTTTTTGACCCAAGATAGTCAAATAATATTATCTTAAAATATTAATTTTTTTAATATCTATTATTCAAATAAAAATCACGTTGTGCATAATGCCATAATCAAACCATAATCAATTTTATAAGATCACATTAATATAAATTATAAAATCAATTTTATCTAAAGCATACTTAAACACATTCTACGTCATGGAGTGGGTGCCACCTACGTTGCCGAAAAGCTATATTATTATGTTTTTTTTTTTCCACAGAAAACTATATTATTGCATACGCTATGTTTCTATACGTTTTTTTTGTGGCGAAAATATAGTTATTTATTAAAAATCTGGTTGGTAGTTGAACTTTCTTTGTTTGAGTTTTATTATACAGTTTCGTAATAGCCTTTTTTCTTTTTTCTTATTTTTGAAGCATAATAGCCTTTTTTATATGACTGTTATATCTTTGCCTTGCCACACATCTACCATCAAGTTAGTTGAAAACATGTTTGATTTTTTCTAAAAATCACGGGACCATGACGGGAGGAATAAACATAATTTTCCATAACGCAACAGAACATCTTTGAAGCATCCAACAAGATATATGGTCCTTATAGATGGATATTCACTTTCCCTTTTTTGTTTTTTAAGAAAAAAAAATCTATTTTCAATTTTCACTCCCCACAAATTAAAGAAACTAGAATCAAGTGGTTGTGGTTTGTGGTTGTTCAGCACCTGGTGCAGATGGTGCGCCATGTCCGGCGGATGAGCCTCCAATCTGGGGCGGTCCGGCAGAACCCAGCGCCAATCTCCGCTCCTGACCATCCCCTTACTCTTGTTCAAAAGCGCTATGTCCCTCTTTGACGCCAAACAGAACCTCTTCCCCTTCCCATGGTAGCCATCCACCAAGTACATCTTCTATGTACCTCTGAAACTGAAACTGAAACTTCTCGTTCAGGGTGGTACTTGCATGTTCCGCAGTACTTGGAGTGAGGGTCGAAGTCGAAGGAGTCGTAGCATGATTGGGCGAGCTCGCCGTAGCGGATTATTTCTCTTCGGAGGTGAGGGTTCATGCTTGGGTCTATGAGACCCTCCCAGTTATTCATGCCTTGGATTTCCTTCCACACTTGCCTTAAGGGAGCCTCAAATGTTTCTTCTTCTCCTTGGAAATATTCTTGGTCCAGTTCCGGTGTTATGCTTGAGGTGGAAGAGCACTCGAGGGTTAGTGAAGGTTTGGTTCTGGGAGACAAGAGAATTATGGGTGTGTTGAAGGTTTTGAAAGGGGAAGAAGACATGGGAGGTTATAACGTTGTGGTAAATAAGCAGAACTGAAGCCATAATATGTATATGGCATGGAAGAGAGTGATCTTAAGTTTATGGAAGATGATGAAGTAGCAGATCGGCAACAAGAGGTTGAAATGAAGAGGAAGAGAAATCAATGGAGTGGTGTGCTGCTAGTTGTTGTTGGTGTGGTGACTTGAGACAGTCATGAGCTGCAGAGGCTGTGTTATCTGTTCTACGGGATTGCACTTGTATAGCACAGGGCAGCTTTATATACCACCACCTAAAAAATATTTGATTTTTTTCATTTTATATATATATATATATATATATTAAGATTAATATTTATTTTACTTTATTTTATATGTCTTACTCCGTACTATTTTTCTCATCCTTCTCAAGGTATGAATACATGTGGAAAATTAAGAAAATGTTAAAGTTCACCCCAAAATACAGGCAGATATATAGGTTTTGGTAAGACAAATATGAAGAACGTGAAAATGATATAGGAACCAATTCTATGCCCACATAGTAAACTTTGAGATCAACTTCACAAATCACATATGCACACCAAATTCGTAATTAAAAGAAAACATAAAATATAGCTACAGGTGATATTAAGTCTCAAGTGTATAGTGTAACAATTTTTTTCTTTCTCATTTGATGTATTATGTATTAGAATTTATTATTTTGCGTCGAAATTTGCAAAACTATTTTTAAAACTTAAATCCAAAAGTAACCTAAAAAAACTCTCCTCAAGTTCCCAACTCCTTCAAATTAACGTTTCTAAGACCTACTTATTCTTGTGATTTGTTCTAAGAAATAAGTTACTCATCCTTATAAAGAGTGTGTGATCCAACTTCATCTTTTAAAGAAAATAAAATAAAATAAAAGTTAGATTAAAGAGTACTTATGTGAGTATTTTTTAATGTAAATTTGAAACTTAGCCATTTTGTGAGAGATTAATATTAACAATTTCTACTAAATCCCACTTTTCATTAAGAAGTTTTATGTGAAAACTATCTTTTGACTGAATTGTAGATAGATACAAATCCATCTAATCAAATTTAAACGACATAATTAGTTTTCTACAACACCTACAGGAGATACATGTTATTTTGAGAGAAAAAAATTATTTTTTAAAAAATAAATAATTGTTTCACAAACTTGTTGTATATTATTAATTTAAACAAATCAGCAAAAAAATTATTAATTTAAACAACAGTAATTTAAATAATTGTTTAAGAAGCTTAAACGACTTGTAATTTAAAAGTTAGCTATTTTGATGCTATTTTGCTAAAAAATCACCAATTAAATTTTCATTTATTTAAAACTTAAAAATTCAATTTTTTTTTTCAAAACCTTATTCCCATGTCTTACATATTCGTTGAATTTAATCAAAATTTTATATTTTAATATTTTAATATTATTTTTCTTAAATTAATCATAATATTTCTTTTGACCTGGAAAATAGCACTATTATTAGAACGAAGAAGTGCCATTTAAGGCCATTACATCTGCCAGTAAAAAGCCTACAATGAATCTGCTGAGGCATATCCTCAAGCCAAAAACATTCATGGAAATCAAAAGACAAAAGCTAGCTAGCTTTGCTACAAGATCAGCAACCATATTTGATATTCCCTCGTCGTTTTGTGAAGGAAACAGAGGAATATTGAAACCTCTGAGACCTGGATCGAGCCACAATCATAATATTTTAGTTGCTTAAGAGAAAATGAAATTTTATATGAATAAAAAGTGACGAAAATTTAATTATAATAACTAAAAGTTTAAGAGAATATAAATTAAAAAAAAAATCTAAGGATCAAAATCACATACTAAATTCAAGTAATCCTAATTGTTTTTTTTTTTCAAGAAGAAAACAATAGAGCAAGAAGTCCTAATATGACCTATTCCATAAAAGAATATTAAGAGTCAAATTTTTAAAAACAAAAAGTCAAATTTTCCTTCTTTAATTTTTTCTTTTTCGCCGTTTCTCCAATTCAATTTTTAATTGCCCACCTCTTAGATAAGACCATGAAAAATATAGTGTTTAATTAGTTGCACATAATTAAAAGGGATTAAAAAATATGAGTATAGACTAAAATAAGATATTTTTAAGAATAGGAACTAAAAATAAAAAAAATATGTAATTATAGAGACCGCATGATTAATTAAACCTTAAATATATTTATTTATTATAAAATTTAACTATAATATAATTTATATTTTATAAAATTATTTATAATAAATTTTGGTTATACAAAAATAAATATTTATCTTATACAATAGACATCTTAAAATACTATTATTATATTAAAATTAAATTCCAAATTTAAATTATGAAACACTTAAATTGATTGTCAATATTAATTTTTTTTATCTTAATTCTCCCATTCACTAGGATAAAGAGACTTTGACTAATTCGAAGTTTAGTAGGGAGATAAAGAAAGTCTGATTAAGAATAATTTTAGTTAAAGATCAAACTCGAGTATCATTCAAATAATTCAATCTTAACTTTAACAAATTAAGCACTTTTTCCCATTACCTAGAAAAAGTGAGCCACCGATTCAAGTACAAGATACTATTATTACCGCCTGGACAATTAGACATCCAACCCGTAATCGCAACGACCCAATTGCAAGAGCGAAGCTCTACCAACCGAGCTATATCCCCCCGAGGTCCAATTACTTAATAATTGTTAATATTAATTGATTTTCATTCACTTTATTTTTTTTATTAATCTTATTTCTCACTATTTCTTTTCTTCTTATTAATGGGACTTGATATCTTATTCTACAATAAATTTAAACTTTTAATATATTTTTAAATGCACATATAATATTGAATTTAAAACCCTTGCAATGCCGCCCCTTCATCATGTCAGATTGTCAGTAGTTTAATCGAGCAATCATATATGAAGAAGACAAAAAAAAAAAGAAGAAAAAAAAAACAAATTAATTGGTCAGCAGGGCACATTTTGTTCAACAATGTACTACTACAAGTCTACAACAGAAATTTGCCAACGAAGAAATAATGTTTAAAAAGCATGTCAGCGTCAATTTAGTTGAATAAAATATACGTCCAGTTGACTACTTAATGCAATATGGTCTACTTCGGTTTGCGTGTATATTTGAAAATTTTGAAAAGAGAAGATAATAATAGCAGTAGTTAAAGAGTAAATTTGGTGTTTTACTTTTACTGATGAATTAAATATCATCATCTCTTTAAGTAGGAGTCAGCGGAGCAAAACTTGAAAGCAGGATGTGTTTTTTTTAGTAAGGAAGAAAGACGATGAGCAGCAACGCAGGAAAAGTGGTGTGTGTGACTGGTGCTTCTGGTTTCATTGCTTCATGGATCATCAAACTGCTTCTCCAACGGGGTTACACGGTCAGGGCCACTGTTCGCGACCCATGTTAGCCCCTCTTTCACCTTATATATGATTAACCAAATATATATAAATTCTTGTCATTTTAATTGTTCCACTTACTTGGTTTCAATTAACTTGAATGACATTTTTTATGTTTATTGATCCATCCAGCTAAACCCGAAAAGGTTGATCACTTGCTCAAACTTGATGGTGCAAAGGAGAGGTTACATCTCTTTAAGGCAGATCTGCTGGAAGAAGGTTCCTTTGACTCTGCTTTTGAGGGTTGTGATGGTGTCTTTCATACTGCTTCACCCGTTCATTTCATTGTTACTGACCCACAGGTTCATTTCATTCTATATTTTTTTGCATGCATTTCAAGAATTATTTCTACCAATAATCGAACTTGAATACTAATCGAATGGCTCAACCTTTAACTTTAGTACATTAAGTACTTGCACCAATAACTTGATTACATACAGAATGTGTTGATATGTTTTAATTAGCATTTCTTTTTTAAGTTGAAAGTTGTTTGAGAATTTCATATCTATTATTGATATGATCAAACTAGTATATATAAATTGGAAACAACTCACTTCTTACAAGTTAGTTGCATATATTGAGTTAGATCCAAAAAAAATTAAGGCAAGTTTATTTTATTAATTGATTTCAAAATAGATCAGTTTTCTGTTGATTGCTTTTAAATTTTTGTTTTCCTTATTTTTTCAGAATCAGTTAATTGATCCAGCGATTAAAGGAACTCTTAACGTTGTTAAATCATGTGCCAAATCGCCATCTGTGAAACGAGTTATTTTAACTTCTTCTGTTGCTGCCGTTTTATATAATGGAAGGCCTCGTACCCCCGAGGTTGTAGTTGACGAGACTTGGTTTTCGGATCCAGTCTTCTTAAGGGAAAATGAGGTATGTGTCATTTTTTTTTCTTAATCTTCGAGCTGATAAGGGAAAATGAATGATTTTGAATAAAAGATAAATAATACCTAATCAATAATTATTTTTGCTAAAAATCAAATTTAAGTATTATTCAAACAATTCAATTTTAACTTCAGCACATTTTATCAAATTCCTTAATTATAATGTCATTCTTCTTTCAACAATTGCAATTGAGAAATAATGCCAATGCATTAATTCGATTGTGCACAAAAGTAATAGTTGTTCATGTGTAGTAGTAGTATGTTAACATGTTTCTACCATTTTCTATATTTTTATTTTTTTTCAGAAGTGGTATGCATTTGCAAAGACTTCGGCAGAGGATGCTGCCAGGAAATTTTTAAGCGAATACGACATTAAGTTGGTTGTTATTAACCCATCGATGTCCATAGGGCCTCTCTTGCAACCAGAGCTGAATGCAAGTTCTTCTTCAATTTTAAACCTAATCAATGGTAATTTTTATTTAGTGTTCGATCAAGTCTTATGCTCTTCAAGCCTTTTCTGTCAAAAGTGAATTGAAGGGAAGCAAATAACATGGAAATGGAAAATGAAATAGCATAAGAAAAGAACGCTTATAATATAACTATCTCTAGCTCAATTTGAAGTTAATCATAGGTCTGCATTTTACTTATTTAACACTACTTTCATGCTAGAGGAGCTTATATGTGTTCCCTCCTTATTTATAGGCTCACATCACAGGTTCATGCCCCTGGATTTGTGTGCGTTTAGTACTAGTACAATTCATAATGAAGTCAATAAGAAGTTAAGAACGGCCTTTGCATTTTTGCTAACTTAGAGGCACAAAAATAAATAAGACGAGATAAAGATGGAGTGTAGAATAGTAGTAGTTACGATGATCAAAAATTACACATACAACAGAGGACAAAATTTTGTGCAATATTTTGTGTACTTCTTCAATTAAAGTTTAAGTTTCATATATGTAACCCGTATAATAAAGGTCGATATTAAATAGTTACCTCGTCAAATCCCCTAAATGAAACCATTGATTTAAATTACGAGAAACTAAGAAAACATTATGTGCTATATAAGATACGGGAGATACATCCACATCTTTGAATTGACCTCGACAAATGCAAGACTTAGAGCCCTTCAAGTGCTTGTTGAGAATGAATTCTGATTTCATTCTTTAAGAAAAACCGTGTAATTGGCGAGTTATCTTTTCTTGGCCATGTCATTGGTGTGTAATGAATTATACTACACACACAAATCCAGAAATTCTTGACTAGTAATATATTTGACACAGAAATTCTTGCCATGTGTGTCAAATATACTCCACTTCCATTTTTCCCCCAAACAAGAACTGTACTGTTTCTTAACATAGTAACTCTTTCATTTGGTTGATGCAGGTTCACCAACGTTTTCAAATAATAGTTTTGGGTGGATCAATGTGAAAGATGTTGCAAACGCGCATATTCAAGCATATGAGATTGATTCAGCTAGTGGAAGATATTGTCTGGTTGAAAGAGTGATACACTTCTCCGAACTTGCAAAAATTTTACGTGATATGTACCCAACTTTACAGATTCCAGACAAGTAAGTTTGATTATGACAAAATAATCTAATGCATTTACAGTTTAAAAGAATTTAAACTCTATATTTTATTGAACAAGTTAGCAATTTATAGGCCCTTCAATTACTCTGCACTAATGGTTGAGTTCTTTAATTTGATAATGTTTGAGTTAGTCGTTCTTTAGGGTGCGTATTGAGGTTAGTGTGTTTAGTTATCAGTTGAAACCTTGAAATGAACTAAACCTAAGTTCAACGTGAGTGACAAAATTTGCTTCTCCGTTTCGCATTTGGAATATGTGAATGTCAGTTTTGCATTGTTGGAAACGGATATTCATACATGTTATTAGTCTTTAAATTTATAAAATTTGTATGGGTTTTGTTAACTAGTGTTACTGTCCTTAGAACACTAAAATACTAGTTAAGGAATTAAAATAAAAATATAAAAATCCTGAGAATTTTCTTGAAGACTGAAATGAAGAATGATTTAAGGACTAACTTGATATGTCCTTACCATTTCAGGATTAACTTGTATAATAATTAAGCATAAGTATTAATTATAAATCAAGAATGAATTGATGACCGAGTTGGGAATTTTCTCATTTAGTATTTCTATCACTCCAAAAATTCATATAGATATGTAACTTCTGATGATTATTTACTGTCTAGTTTGAAAAGTCAATTCCATGATTAAAATTGAAAAGATTGTGTTGAAGTTGATATTGTAACCTTTGTTTAATGAAGGATTACAACCAATCGTGCCTCATGGAAATTATCTCATGGTATTAGTTTCATGCAGTATTAGCATTTGCTATAATTCAAACCAACCAGTACTAACTATAACAAATGTTCTTTTTGATATTACAATAATACTCATAAGGATTGAGTATATTGGTAAGTGAATTGGACTTCCGGAGATAGCAAAAGTGATATTTGAAAAAGCCCCTTTTGACAAAGGTTGCCCAACCAAATTGTTATACGTCTGAAAGAATAGTTCTACATATGATAGATGTGAAGATACATAGGAAATTCAGAAAAGGAAAACACTTAAACTAGGGGGAGGGGGGGGGGATCATATTTTTTACTACAACTTGGCCAAACTTATTGGTGTGTTCATCAATTATATTTTATATTTAACGAATTATTTTTTTCTTGTGATTTTTCTAATAACATCTTGACTTTCTTAACAATGCTATCAGGTGTGAAGACGATGGGCCTTTTATGCCAACATTTCAGGTTTCCAAAGAAAAGGCAAAGAGCTTGGGAGTTGAATTTATTCCCTTGGAAGTGAGCCTCAGGGAGACAGTTGAAAGTTTAAAAGAAAAGAAGTTTGTCGACTTCTAGTTCGTGATATCTCCTTGAAGAATAAATATTGATAACCATAACATTGTCTAGTCAGTGATTTTGGTTTCAGAAACTCCATGCTTAAGGGGGAATTATTAATGCGAAATAAGGCTAGTATTAATCAAAATATACAAGTCGGGTTGAATTTGTTTTGAACTTATGACTTTGCTTTGCATTTACAATCGTGGAAATTTTTACATTTTGACTTTAAGGTAGAAAAAGAGGTATTTTTAGGGTGGTCCCTTGAATTTGAATGGAGCAAACGGTTCGAATTATTGCATATTGCAAATTAGTGGCTAACCATTAACGACGATTTGCATATAGACTAAGTTTGATATGTTAATTGTTAAAAATAATTTATTAAGGTTTAATCTGACTTAAAGTCTATATATAATATTTGATTAAATCAGAATAAATAATTAAATATAAAAAAATAGTATAATAGACATGCTTATTTTATAAGTTATAAATTATTAAACATAATTTTATAAGTTATAATCTAGACAGAATCATTATTTAGATTTAGGGGACTTTTTTAAAACTTATAATCTGATCTTTTAATTAAAAAAACATTTTAAAAAATTTAAATTTAACTTTTTTAATAAATAGACTAAGCCAAGTCAAATCAGACACTGGATCCTTGAAAGATTTTTTAACATATTTTCACTCTTATTTGTTACATATTGAACATAGTAAAAAGTCATTTTCTTTTTGTTTTTTTTTTCTTTCCTTTTTATAAAAATTTTACATTATTTTTTTAAAATGTGTTGCCAACATGACCCTACACCTAGTATATATTAATTTATATATTTATAAAATCTGTTCAGCACCTTGTCACGTGTTGGCTGCTGGACAGTAAAAAGTCATTTTTTTCTATTTCTTTTTTTTTTATATATAAAAATTTCACTTTTTTTTTTCTAAAATCCAGCACACATCCACACCTAGTAAGTTATGTATAGAAGAATCATGGGTGATTGATAGGTTGTTGTAAAATAAATCCTATATGACACATTATTTTGTGAAATAAAAAATTAATGGTCGATTATTGTATGTGTGTGTCCCCATCTTTATATTTAAAGAAATTTTCTGCATAAATTTTTTCTTTTATTTTTCTAATGACATTTTCACTTTGATGTAGGTGTGCAAATGATAAAGCCTTATGAGCCACCATTTCAGGTTTAGAAAGAAAAAGTGAAGAGCTTGGGAATTGAATTTATTCCTTTGGAAGTAAGTCTTTGGGAGACTGTGGAAAGCTTGAAAGACAATAGAAGTTTGCCAATTTTTATTTCTTCATGTCTCTCCTTGATCAGGAGTGAACGTTGATAATCTCAACGGTATTTCGTCAATGATTCTAGTTTTAATATCTCTATAGCTAAAACAAAATATTAGCATATTTAGTAATAGATATCAAATAAAGATTTTAGATTATTTTTTGGTGGACTCTATAATACCACATAGGATTAAAGATTTTTCAAGATTTTTCTAATTTTTTTTCTTTAATGGTAGATCTCATTTTGAGTTCTTAGGGAGAGAGAAATAAGAGAAAAATTTATTCTTTGTAGAATAATGTGTAAATCTTGATGGATCTTCTACAAAAATTCATCATCTATATTGGAGATTTCTTCAACTCCTTTATTGAAAGATCTAGTGAAAATCAGATCTTGAACTCAAGATCTTACACTAAAGATGCACAATAAAACATTTCTTCTCGATTTTATTTCGAATTGTACTCATGATTCGTGAAGATAAACAACTTATGATACGAGCATGTAATAACTATCAAGTATCAAGCTATTTGTGGTCCAAATATATTCTCTTTAATTACTATTCTAACTTTTTAAATTAATTTTAAACTCTTACTAATTTATAAATTATTTATAAAATATCATCCAGTTTAGTAGACATTATAGATACCAACCTTAGGTTCATTCAAGTAACAGTAGATTCAAATATATCTTTTAAACAAAGTCTCAACTTCAAATTATATAGATGAAAAAATTTTAATTAAAAAAAAGACTTTATTAAAAGTAATAAATCATGTTTTTGAAGAAAAATAATTATCAACAAAATTAATAAATAAAGACTGTGTACCTATGATATAATAATAGCACATTAAATAAACGTAGATTTCAATTGATTTGAGCGTTGTTTTCTAGATTCTATGACCCAACTTGACAGTATTTTTTTTATAAAAAAATTTCTTCTTTTAGTTGAATCATGATAAGCATTTTCTACTAGTAATAATTGTTATTTTAACACTATATATATTTTTTAATGACTTTTTTTATCATAAATTTTATGCATTTTATAACAAGAATATCATTTTTTATATTTTATTAAACATTTTTTTAAGAAAAGTATATATATACTAACCAAATGACTCAATATTTATCCTACTTAGATATCAAAACCGTTTTCTTATACTGTAACATATGTTTTAACTTTTGATATAAAATATATGACTAAATTAAAAATTGAGTACATATTTTAATTACGTTTAGTGATCTGAAATCAATTTTATGAAAATTAATTTTAACAAAATCTATAATAAAGCCATAAAATCTTAATTTGGGTCGGTAAACAGATGTCGTGAGCATAATAACAAACAGGTGTATCTAAGGAGATTATTTTATCTCGTAATTTTTTTTTAAAAAAATGAACAGATTATTCCCTCCGGTCCTTTTAAAAAAAAAAGAAAAAGAATGAAAGTGTATTTTATATTGTAACTTATTTATTATAAATAGGACCAGAGATAACATATGAATAATATCTAAAATATTAAAAATCATATTAAATTAAATAGTTTTATAAATATTGAAAATTTATTTAAATTAGTCTCTAGATATTAATATATATATATATATATTAATGTAAAAATTAAATTGATAGATATTTAATATTTTATAAACTATTTAATATTTTTATTACTTTAAATCAAAATAAAATAATATATAAGGGATCAAATTAATAGTTTACTTCTGATGTTTCCTAGGATATGTGCAATTTGCTTGAGAAGGACACGTATAGAGACAAAAACTATTTTATAATTTCAATTATTATACTTAAATCGTTTAAACTTTAAAGATAGAGGCCAATGAGTCCATACAAAAAAGACCGACATTATAGTGTTGCCTAAATAATATGGGCATCGCACTGTCTCTTATCTAATTATTTATTTATCTAAAACATATTAAAGGATTTATTAAAGAACAGTAGCAAATTTTATATTAATATTACCCAACGGAATTGTGTATGATTACCTAATAATAAAAGTTAGCAGCCTCTTTGCATATACCAAAGATAGCTAGATAATTAACACTCAATAGTTTTAAAATACTAAAATACATCTAAACGCAAGCGCACACGTCATACACAGTGCTGGGAAATCATATTCAACTGCTATTGTTTCTTTTTCTATTTTTTTACAAACTCAAACCTAATCGTTAGGTATTAATTGAATGGAAACAAAAAGAATGATGAAAACACTTTAATTTTTTTATTTCTAAAAATCAATTATTTCTTTTATTTTTCTCCAAATTAATAACGAAAAATATTATTATCTATATTTTAATACTCTGTAAAAAATATATATTTTAATACTTTTTTCTCCCTCGTCCAAACAAAACATAGAAAATTATCTTATTTATCTGATCAATTTTGTAGACATTTTTTTAATCCTTCATGATTTAGTCAAAAGAATCCAAGATGAAAAGGCCAAATTAGATTAGGTTAGTTAGTTTAAATGGCGAATCAATCTTACTGGTTTGAACAACTCAAAGAATTGATTAAAAAAACCGTAAAAAATTATAATAGAAAACCAATTTAAATAAGCTGTTTTTAGTTTTTTTTATTCAAAATATGTTTTGAAATGAATAAAAATTCTCATATAAATCTTACACATATATTATTTAATCATTTACTACTACATCTTTATCTTGTATAATATGATAATTTATATTAGTTTAAAGTTGGAGAATTTTTTTTTTTGTTTTTATACTTTAATTTTCTCATAATTTTATATTATTCACGATTAAAATTATGAACTATAAACTAATTAATATTTTCATCGATGGAAAAAATAGTATTTTCGTCGATTCAATAATTAATCCAATTTTAATTAATTATTGGATTAATGGTCAAGAAACATTTAGGCCCTGTTTGATAGAGAGCAGAAAAATAAGGGAAGATGAAAATAAAAAGAGAAAGTGAAAATAGGTAATAAATAAAGTGGGAAAATAAAGATGTTTAGTTGAAGGGAAATAAAAAAAAAAGATAAAAAATATGAGTGAAAATATGCGAGAGTTAATATAGTATGTTTAACCAATTTTAAAATTATTTCTTCTTTAATTTTTACCTACTAAATTCTATCACTTATTTTCATCATTTTCAAATTATTTGTCTCTTCTAAATCAAATATGTTGTTAATGATTTGGCCTGCTATAGTCCTTTACGAAAGTCCATCGCTAATTATTTTTATATGGATTTATAACAGCTTAAATACCTTATTTCGCAACAAATCATTTAACAATATGTGAGTATGATCCAGTTTCATTACAAGTTTGGAAGTCAAAATTTCAAATTAGAGAATAAATTTTGACTGAGTTATTAATTTGACATATTTCAAGTAAATTCAAGGTCGAAATTTAATTCCCTTGAAATAAAAGTAATATCTGTTACTTTGTATTGACAAAAATATTTTTTAATATAATATTAAATTACGATGAGGAGATTATTCAAAAGTTAATTGTTTTACATTTATTTTTAATAATCTTTTTATAAAATAAAAAATTCGAAAGTTGTGATATTATCTTAATTATCATGCATATAAATTTTAGATAAATAAAATATTGATAGGTAAGTAATGTTTTAAACAACATTTACAAATATTTTGAAAATTATACATTAAAATAAATTTTTAACTAATAAAAATATCAAATAAGAAAATTTGTATAATTTACTCC
>PYAF01003482.1:29074-47893 GCA_007407185.1 Glycine tomentella | reverse complement strand
AAAAAAAAAAAAAAAAAAAAAAAAACTTGCTATCAGTAACCTGTCCAAAACTACTAAGAGCCCCCAAATACAACCCCCCAGCAGCCTTTTCTATCAAACAGCATCAACTCAAGCCTCTGATCGAGATATATAGCATAGGTCCTCACAAAAGCGGAGTGATCCCATAAGCTAGAGTGAGCCCTCGCTCAGCAGAAATACAATCTCCCTTATGTACTTCTCGGTTGCAGGATCGTCGTCGTGGCTTGTAGCTTTCACAATGGCGACCTCCATCTCCAACACCATGTTTGCTGACCTTCAGCGGCAGATCGTGAAGAGAGAAGGAGAAAGATGGAAATAACGAGGAAAGTAGGAGAGGAAATAGAGAAGAAAGAGAAAGACAGTTATACCCTTTCTTTGGACAGGTGTCAAGATTTTAATTGAGGTTAGTTTAACAATTTCGGTCTACATTCTTTCATTATTTAGAAAGAAGATAGATATTTAGATAGAATAAAGATATAATAGATGGATTAGAAGATAGAATCGATGCAAATCACATAAAGTGAGAAACTCAAAAAGGTGAAGTGAAGAATGAGCGTGTGTGTGACTGGTGCTTCTGGTTATATTGCTTCATGGATAGTCAAGTTCCTCCTTCAACGTCGTTACACTGTCAGGGCCACTGTCCGCGACCCAAGTTGCTGCATTTTCTTCACACTTTCAATTCATATATTTTTTCGGGATAAAAATCTTTCTTCCGCATTTTTTGTGCTGTATATCTATTTTAAAATTCATTCTACTAAAATTTAAAATAAATGGACCCTTATTTGGCCCAGGTAATCCTAGAAAGGTTGACCACTTGCTTAACCTTGATGGTGCGAAAGACAGGTTACAACTGTTTAAGGCAGATCTCTTAGAAGAAGGTTCCTTTGACTCTGTTGTTGAGGGTTGTGACGGTGTCTTTCATGTTGCTTCACCTGTTCAATTTGTTGTCCAAGATCCACAGGTCCATTCCATTCTAAGCTACTTATTCTTATAATTAAAATACCTTGAACATTATCTTCTTGTAACAAAGAGCATTTTAATTATCACTAGTTACCAGTGAATCACCAATTGAAGCATATAATAAAATATAATACGATTAAATATGTTTTTAGATCAAATAGTTAATTTTGATTTAGGTCTTTAAATTTTTTATTTTCATTGCTTAAAAATATAAAATTATTATTTTTAGTTCTTACTATCACGTGACACTGATTTATTACTTATGTGTTTAAAATGAGATCAAGTGGGTTATTTCGAGTCATATTTTATACTAGTGTCTTTGGTACCATGTGAGCATGTAGCACAAAAAGTTTTTTTAAATCCCTAAAATGAATGCTATTTTTCTCCTTAAATAAACAATAAGGAAAAAATAGTAATTTCAGATTTTGGAGAGACAAGAGTTGAAGAAAAATGTTTTAGGAGAACAAAATCAAAACTCACTCATTTTATATACATCAAAACAAATTATTTGAAATTTTAGAAAAAGAAAAAGAAAAATCACGTAGACCAAAAATAAAATTTGTTTATTTTATAAATAATAAAAACATTTAAATCAATGTAATAATATAACTTGTCTAAATTATATACAGTTTTGGTGCAATGATTAATACTATATATGAGTAAACTATAACTTATTAACAATGAGTTGCACATGCTTATATATAACTTGTTAACAACGATTAATGATATAACTAGTGGGTGCGTGTGTGTGTTAGCAACAGTGTTAATTCACGTTTACTTTTACATTGTTGTTTTCTTTATTTCAGGCTGAATTAGTTGATCCAGCAGTAAAGGGAACTCTTAATGTTCTTAAATCATGTTCAAAATCACTATCTTTGAAACGAGTTGTCTTAACGTCTTCTATGGCTGCTGTTACAAACAATGGAAGGCCTCGAAGTCCCGACGTAGTAGTTGATGAGACATGGTTTTCAGACCCAGATTTCTGTAGGGAATCAAAAGTACGTACCATTTTGCCTAAAACTTTCTCAGAAGCCTGTAGTTTTATCAGAGTTAGGAATTGAATATGTTTATTCTTTTTAGGGATGATAAAGCGGTCAAACCTGATGGATCAATCCCCATAATTCCCTAAAAATCAGGAAGATGATCCGCAAACCCGCCAACATTAAGGATATGTTCAAATAAATTTATATTTATATAATTAAAGTAGATATAATAGGTATATAAAATAAGTAATGTGTTAAAAAGAAATTAACTGATATTTTTGTATTAATTTTTCTATTTTTAAATTTTTTTTGGGTGAATTTGGTAGGTCAATCTATCAGCTCATCATTTTATAATCTATCACTTTAATTGCCCTCTAATCTTTTAGTTGGTCAACTTGCCAACTTACCTCTAAGAGTTGGGTGGGTCAACGTGTCTCTCACTCTTCTACTTAAGATAGGTTGAAAATGGGTCGACACTACAAAGCTGATGCTAATAATCCCTTTTCTTACAATGAGATAAATTGTCCTGCTATTACCTCTAGTTTTCTATGTAAACGCTTTACCGCTATTTTGGCAAATATCAACATATGGTTGTTTGTTTTCTTCAATATATCATCAATGAATGTGACTATACAAATCAACTCTATAGATAGGGTTGGAGATACAGTAATTCTAATGTATTTGTTCCAATGTGTACAAAAATATTAATTCGTAACCTACAGACTGCAATGTTACCTTGCTCTTAAATATGTTCTTGCCACTTCTTATTTGTGTTTCAGTTATGGTACCCACTTTCAAAGATTTTGGCTGAGAATGCTGCATGGAAATTTGTGAGCGAAAACAATATCGACATGGTTGTTATCAACCCATCGACGGTGATAGGGACGCTCTTACAATCAGATATTAACATAACTTCTGACTTAATTTTGAACTTAATAAATGGTAATGTTGTCACGGTGCTTAATATTTATTGGATTTGTTATGTGCGTCAATTATATTCTAGTTTTGTGTATAAACAAGAACTGTCTTGTTGCTTAGCTAGAAGAACTCTTCTACTTGGTGTAGGTTCACAAACGTTTCCAAATGCTTCTTATGGGTGGATTAATGTGGAAGATGTTGCAAACGCCCATATTCAAGCATATGAGATTACTTCAGCTAACGGAAGATATTGTTTGGCTGAGAGAGTGATACACTACTCTGGAGTTGTGAAGATTTTACGTGATTTGTATCCAACATTACAAACTGCAGATAAGTAAGTAAATTATTTCTATTATCCCAAGATTGCACATAAATATATAATGAAGTTAGATCCCCATTTGTTGAACTCCATTACCTTAGTACATTTTTTATATAAATTTTTAATACAAAATTTTAGGCAAATATGTTCTTAATTATAGATTCGTTTTGATCGATTCAGATTTGTCAAATGTTGTTTTAATGTAGTTTTTGAATATCAAAGTTTTGAGACAAAGAAAGAAGATTTTCCTATTTGGGTTGAGGCATTGATGATATGGCTCTGAACAAGTTGCATTTTGGATGTGACTAACAATTAGAGGTCTTAGACAAGTTGAGTTTCAAATAATAAGTCTGAAACACATTCTTATTATATATATATATATATATATATATATATATATATATAAAACTTCATTTAGATTTTACAATATCTAGTTTACTACTTCCTTCTTGCAGCACATGTTACTCTCATGTATTTTGACCGTTCTTTGTGTCTGGAAAAATATTCAATTAGTAAAAGTATGGATGAATTGGATATCACATTTCATGTTCTCTATTACATTTGTAAGTTATGATTTATCAATGAATTCATTCGTCATCTCTTTTCCTTATGATTTTTCTAACAACATTTTCACTGAATAATGTCATTAGGTGCGAGGATGACAATCCATATGCACCAACGTTTCAAGTTTCTAAGGAAAGGGCAAAAAGCTTGGGAATTGAATTTATTCCGTTAGAAGTGAGTCTCAAGGAAACCGTTGAAAGCTTAAAAGAAAAGAAGTTTGTCAACTTCTAATTAGTAATATTCCGTTAGTTGTGAATTTATAATCACAACTATGTTTAATTAGTGACTTTGATTATAGAAACTCTATGCTTAAAGGGAAGTTATCAATGCAAAATAAGACTTGTATTATATCAAAACATGCTAGTCGATTTGAATTTGGTTTGCACTTAAAATTGTGATTTTTTATTTTATTTTTAAAGGGGAAAGGGAATTTTCCTATTTAACTGATAAAAAAAATTGCCATGACTTGAATTTAAACAATCATCATACTTCTCTTTTCCTTGTTTGTTTTTCTTCCACTTTGTACCACAAGATTACGATTAACTATTTCACTTGAAGCATGAAATTAAGTTTAAAGAGAATTGATAGTTATACACTTTTTCTAATATATATTTTTATTATTGATTAAAATTTACTATGAATTACAAAATCATGAGTAAAATTCATTAAATAAGAAATAAAATCTATAAAATTCTGTGATCCTTATTTTAGTTTTTTAACCTATATCCTTGGTTAACAAGATCTTAAATTTTAATAATAATCAAGATTGTATTTAAAAGAATGTGTAGCTCCCATTGGTTAAGTTTAAATTAAAGGATAAAAAGTCTCATATGCTCAAGTTAAGGTGATGGTTGTAACATCCTGTTTTATTTTATTTTATTATTTCTCCAATTTCCTTTAATTGAAAAAATAAATATTAATATATTATTTTTATTTGCTACTATTCTAATTGATAATTTTAATAATTGTATTTGCAATTATAATTGAACTGGGTTAAAAAAATTATACTAATTAAATGTATGTGAATCGGAATTAAAATGAACTTGGTAAGTCCAAGTAGTAGAAATGCAATTTAATAAAAAATGCATAAATTAAAATAATTAATTTAGTTAGTTAGTATGAAAATAGATTTTGGTTGGTAAAAACTAAAAAGCTAATGGAAATAGTGAAATTGATGTTGCAATATCTATATTAATATTTTTCACTAATAGTGCGTTTGGATAGAAAATTTTAATTGAGAAAAACAATTTATTAGAAAATTTAAAATTCTTTAATCTAAAATTTAATTTTTAAATTTTTTTATGAAAAATTTAAATTTTTGAAATTTTAAATTTCCTTCTAAAACGTGAGAAATTGACATTTTATTCTTTTATAGACATTCGCACGTGCTCTGGCACGCTACACACCCGCTGCAGCCGTTCGAGCGCACTACCTTCAGCTCCGCCAAATACCCGCCGTTGAGGTCGATGAGGCAATCGGTGGCGCTGCACCCGCCCCTGGTGCTATCCTTGGCAACGATCAACATCGAAAGGTTATAAACATCGACCAAACTCACGTCGTAGAAATCCAATCCGTTGGTACCGTTGAGAGTGAACTCCACCAATGTCGTCGAAGGTTTGGCGTTGCCAGTGCAATGTACTTTGCTAGAGTTGCAGTCGACGATGCGCAAGAGAATTTTTTGTGACTTGGCCGCAGAGGGTCTATGTCCATATCCGACCCGAACAGACTTCGAAATTTTTACGGTCTTTGATTTACCATTATAGAGGTTGAATCCAGTCGTGGGAAGCGACAATGAGGTGGCGCTAAAAAGTAATTATGACCATATCATGTAGCGATACTTGTTCATAATCTTGAACGATGCTGAAAATTTAATTTTTTTTATCTAAACATAAAATTTTGAAAATAAAAAAATTTAATTTATTTATCCAAACACAAAATTTAAAAATATTTTTTTAATTAAATTATTTAAAATTCTTAAATTTAAAATTATTTAAAATTTTAAATTCTCTCATCCAAATCTACTCTTAAAAACAAAAAATGTCTGAAGCCAACTTTCTGACGTGATAAAAAAGGAGGAACGCAGAGCAGAGCAAGCACCGAGGCGTTTCCAGTTCGAAAGGTGAGGAGGAAGTTTAGGATTTGTGGTGGTAGCAATTAATTTACGTTTATGAGTGGTTGGTTTGATGCATGCGATTGTTGTATGACTATGGCTATGGCTTAGTGTGCTATTTCTTTCTTTTTTTTTTTTTCCTTTTCTTTTCTCCCTTGACGTGCTCACGCTGAATCAATCAAGAGAGTTGGAAGGGAGTTAGCCTTCATGCGATAACACTTACCCTTCTGCTTGAGTGGATTGCTGGAAAATATTCTTACTGATTTACATCGACTGTGATACTCTATGACCGACTGACTTGTTTCTTTTTACTGTTATTGGAGTGAGAAATTTGTGGACTATTTCATGTTCATATTTGAAATTCTAGTTTAATTTGGTTGGTTGAGAATCTGGAAGTCTATTTTTGGTTGCTTTTGCAGGGAAATGAAAGTGCCTTTGTGGGTGAAGGGTAGGTGAGAGAAACGAAAGGGGTGTGTGTGTTGGGTTGAATAGGTATAGGATCAATGAGCAACAGCAACGCAGGAAAGGTGGTGTGTGTGACGGGTGCTTCTGGTTTCATAGCTTCATGGATCGTCAAATTCCTTCTCCAACGTGGTTACACTGTCAGGGCCACCGTTCGCTACCCAAGTCACTTCCATATCCCTATTTTAATTTATTATTGTCTTCTTCTTGTTTCAACTAGGTAGAGCTAGAGGCATACATGAATTAATGAATGTGCAATTGTGTGTGCAGGTAATCTGAAAAAGGTAGATCACTTGCTTAAACTTGAGGGCGCAAAAGAGAGGTTGCAGCTGTTTAAGGCAGATCTGTTGGAAGAAGGTTCCTTCGACTCTGTTGTGGAAGGCTGTAATGGTGTTTTTCATACTGCTTCACCTGTCCGTTTTGTTGTCAACGACCCACAGGTAGTACTAGCACATAATACTATTCTATTCTAGTTTGATGGTATTGGTTGATAGATTCACTTAGCTGCATTTTTACCCCTCATGTTTGACATTTTTTAAAAAGTTTGTGGTCCAGATTGGAAATTACCTTTTTGTTACCTTTTCTAAGCAGATCATTGCCTGTTTATCCTGCTAATTTGAAAGGAAAAAAAATATTGCCTGTTTATCCACTGTTGACTTTTGTTTTCCTTATTTCAGGCTGAATTGCTTGATCCTGCAGTGAAGGGAACTCTTAATGTTCTCAAATCATGTGCAAAATCACCATCTGTCAAACGGGTTGTCTTAACTTCTTCTATTTCTGCAGTTGCATTTAATCGAAGACCTAAAACTCCTCAAGTAGTAGTTGATGAGACATGGTTTTCAGATCCAGATGTCTGTAGGGAATTAGAGGTTTGTGCTATTTTTGCTCAAATTTCTTTAGAAACGAAAAACCTGAAGCCTATGCATGTAGAATATGTCATTTTCTTACCACTACATTTTTCAAATTTAGGATAACACAACATTTATGTATCTTACCACTATATGTGAATAGCATAAAATGTGTGTTTGCTGATCATGAATGTGAGACATGATAATTCCAAGGGCAGGGGATATTTAGGCACTATTAGATTATGGCAAGTGTCTTAAACTACAAAAAAAGACATTACTTTCCCCTGAAGGAACAGAGTGAAAAACAGTTGTTTTCCAATTATATTAAAGTGTATATCATTCCTAAATGTTAGTTTGCAAGATTGATTCATTAGTCAGTTACTAGTTCAGTTTAATTAGTAAGTAATGTGACACTAGTGCCCATGATGTATTGTGCAACACACTTTTATCGTTCACTTTCATTTTCTTCTCTTGTTGCTCTTCTTTCAGTTTTGTCTCCTTTGTACCATGTTTCCCCACTAGACAAATGTGCATTAAAAAGGAGAAACAGACAGTAAAGTAATAAATATCCTCCCATTGAACCTTGGCCAATGTTATTCATCAAATGCCTTGACATCCACCACCATCACCACACCCACTGCTGCTGTCCCTAACTCCACTTTGACACCACCACTACCAGTGCTGGTGCCTCTGTAGTAGATATGGGGGGGCTTGTTTGGATAAACTCATCCATAAGCACTTATGGGATAAGAAAATAAGATGGAAAAATGAAATCAGCTTATCCATAAACCAAAAAAGCTACTTTGTAGAAGCTCTATTCTATTAGCTTCTCTAAAAGCTTATATTAACTTAGCATAAGCTAATATTAGCTTATGGAGAAGCTTATTTAATTTTTTTTCTCCTATAAGTGTTTTTGGAGAAGTTTACTAAACAGGCCCATGGTCCATACAACTTTTTAAACTGTTTCAAGTTTCAACATTATTCAACAACTGTTTACTACTGTCAATCTTGCATTCAGTTGACAATTGCTATTGAGTTGTAAGTCTGTCTCTATTATATTTGTTCCAACATGCTTTAATAATGTCTTCTATAGTATGTTACCATCCTTGCTAATTTTCTTGCCATTTCATATTTGTGTCTTCAGTTGTGGTACACGCTTTCAAAGACTTTGGCTGAGGATGCTGCCTGGAAATTTGTAAATGAAAACAACATTGACATGATTTCTATTAACCCAACTATGGTGGCAGGACCTCTCTTACAACTAGAGATTAATGAAAGTGTTGAGCCAATTTTAAACCTAATAAATGGTAATTAGTATTTATTCATGAAGTTGTGCTGTATGAAAATTCTGTTATTCCTTTTCCTGCATCTGGAATTTTGGATTACATGTTGTGTTCCAACTGAACTGGTTTCGCTGTGCCAACTTAATAGAAAAAAGGAAACAGGAAATATGGAAATGAAAAGGGAAATATTATAAGAAAATGACGATGTCATAACTACAATTCTTAGTTAAACTTTATGTTTAAGGTATGTGTATAATATGTAATTTAGATATATGTCTACCTAAATCTCAACCATAAATTTTATATTAGAAAGTGTGCCTTGGTGGGAGAATTGATTTTGTATATTTGCCAAACAAGCACACCCTTTTAACTTATTTATTGCAGGTAAACCATTTCCAAATAAATCTTTTGGATGGGTCGACGTGAAAGATGTTGCTAATGCTCATATTCTGGCCTATGAAACTGCTTCAGCTAGTGGAAGATATTGTTTGGTTGAGAGAGTCATACACTACTCTGAACTTGCTAGGATTTTACGTGGTCTGTACCCCACATTACAAATTCCAGATAAGTAAGTATAATTTTCTAATACATGAATTGAGATCCCCATTTATTGAAACTCCTTTTGAGAGCATTTTACGGGCTTGTTTGAAAACTCAACTCAAGCTGAAAATGAAAAAATTCTGCATTGAAAAATTGATTTAGTTTCAGTTTGGATAAATATTTATATGACAAAAAATAAGATGATAAAATAAATCAAATTTCTCTCCTGAGTTAAAATCAATTCATCTTCTCTTTTTTCCAGGAGTTTTGTTATCTAACTTTTTCAAAAGTTAAGGTACATAACTTTGATATTTAGTTATGTTAGAAATTTGATTCATTTTACCTTCTTATTTCTTTTCTTAAAAGTACTCGTTGAGAAGTTTTCCTAAACAGGACTTTAGTGATATTTGTTCAATGTTATACCAAAACATTAGTCCTTGACTTTACTAAATGTCATTCATTTTAATTGTTTTTTACTGTCGTTTTTGTACAAAAAGAGCTAAAGGGGATGTCTTTATAAAATCAAGGATTAATGAAGAGGTTTTAAAATCTCAAGGACTAAAATGTCTGATACATACATTTTTGAGGACTAATTTGGAGGTTTACTCCTCGTTCATTTGCCCTTTGATTCTTTAAAAAACAACCTTGTTAAATTTGGTACTAGCCTAGAGATATTTCATTATTTTGAAGCTGCAATTATCTTTCTTGTTTTCATTGTTATATTTCCTAGTGATTGCTTCTTGCATTATTTATCATCTTAGATGTTTGCTATCTGATTAAACATATAGAGTAGCCTTCATTTAGAGATGTAATTGTGTGTGTATATTCAAAGAGTCATCGCAACAAAATTGTATGTCTTCAGATAAGATCAAGTGCAACAACTTTGAACATGCAAGCCCTACAACTACAACTTGTGGGGGGTACAACCTTGAAACCCTAGTATACATCATATGACCAATAAAAAATTATCCCGCAAATGTTGATTTCCATACATAAGAATCATGGGCGATTGGTTACTTTAACATTAAATCTACCTGCACATACTTTTGTGTGTGTGCCCGCACTTACCGTTTAAATATTTTAGTTTTTATTTTTATTTTTCTAATAATATTTGCACTTTCTCAAATTTCAACTATGTTACCAGGTGTGAGGTAGATGAGCCGTATATCCCAACATACCAGATTTCCACAGAAAAGGCAAAAAAGGACTTGGGAATAGAGTTTACTCCTTTGGAAGTGAGTCTTAGGGAGACTGTGGAAAGCCTTAGAGAAAAGAAGATTGTCAACTTTAATCCGTGACCTATCCTAAATAAATAAATGTCGATGATCTCAACCACGTTCAATTTGTGACTATGATAAATGTCAGGCTTCAGAAGGAATTATCACTGTAAAATATGGATTGCAAACAATTTAATATTGTTTGATGAAGGATTGAATATAAAAGGATAAATTGCATATACATTCCTGAACTTGGGCGAATTGTGCTTTTATGTTCTTTTTTATGAATTTCAACTGTACAATGTTTGAGTACAAACCTCTCTTGATTTGTAACGTCGATCTCCTTTGATTTATTCATTGAAGAACGTTAATGTAACATTACTCGAGTTTTTTTGGGTGTTGAGGGTGTATTTTTTGGGAGAACCCATGATATCTTTTGGTTAGAAGCCAAGAACTAGTCTCACGACTTGGTATCAAACCATTGATCACATAAATAAAGGCGATGTTTATCTATCAATCATTCATGTCACACTATGTTTGGTTGACATTACTTGAGTTTAAGCATTACGAATTCCATTAGCTCAACAAATTGCAAAATCAATATTATTCCAAATACAGTTATGGTACCAAAATTGAAAAACTGAAGTCAAACGTACAGTGAAATTACTTTCCAATAACATTAAGCAATGAATTCCTTCTATCTCTAAGGTTTTTATTTTCTTTATCTATCCATAAATGACACAATGAGAATCTATACATTTGTAACGTTACAATTCATTGTTTGTCAGATACGACTTTTTTTATCTACTTGCGTATTTAAGTAAATATAAGTGTCAAATATATTTTACTGTAAAACGGAAATATATTGTGTAAACACTTGGCACATTAGTTATAAGTCGTTGGTAAATGAATTCAAATTCATGGGTCATTAGTTACTGGAAACATCAAGCCTACATGACACCGTTTTGTAAACAGCATTCTTTAAACATAGGAATGTACACAATACCTCTTACATGTCAAGAGGTAAAGAGCTTACGAATTTATGTATTCCTTTGGACGTAAGTCCCGAGGAGATTGTGGAAAGTTTGAAATAATGTTTTGAAACATGGTTTGAATAAAATCCAAACTAGTCAGTTTGAACGAATAAAAAAAATGCACTCTAAATTGTGTGTGTACTTTCATTGTACCCAAAGAATGTTTAAACCAACATCAGTTACCATTCTAAAGAATGAATACAATCACCATTTTCGTACCCTCCCCTAACATGAACTGCATGAGCGTTTACATAAACTATAAACTTAAACCAGACCAAGTAGTCAGCAAATTATACCCCCAAGTCCCATCTGAACATCTCAAGGTACTATAACATCAACCATGCTCCACTTTCAGTCTGTAATATCAAAACAAAGTTTAGCCTCATCCCAAGGTCCATTGATCTCAAACTTGTACTCCTGAATCCTTATAAGCCAATAAGGGCAGACAACGTTGACAAAAACCAACAAACTAAGCAGCAGCACAAAAAGTAGGCGATGCATTGTGTACACAAAACTTAAGGTCATGGCCATCAAACTGATAGAAAAGCATAGGTGCAAGCGGAAGGAATATTTCTTAATACAGTAAGTAACCAGTGGAGCAAAAAGGAAAACCTGCAATGAGAATAACATGATAGCAAACACATGTAGTCTCGATGGAAGGCGAGAAGCAATAAAAACAGAGGCGACTACAGAAGCATTTACAGAGATACAACTGGTCAATGCAGGATTCTTCAGAACCCCCGGGGCTTTGACGGTGGATTCTGAATAGTCATGCAGAAAAAGGTGAAGTATGAGAAGTGATGCAGCTACTGCCCAAATAGAATCCGAACTAATGGACCTTGTAAGAGTTTGATAGATAGGAGCCAAAACATATAACACAGTTATGAAAAAGGAGATATTAAGGAAATAATGGAGGAGAAGGCTAAGGGAAAGCATTTCTTGAGTAAAAAGGAGAATTAAAAAACCTGAAACAAGAAGACCTACATCAATAAGAAGGAGAGAATTTTCATCAATAGTTGATGCAAGTGTACAAGTCCAGACCAAGACAACAAGAGCAACAATGCATAAATATTCAGAAATGGAAACCGAGTCCAGCATCACCTTTAGCATGTCCCGTTTTACAACACTGGCATTCATGACCATTCCTTCAAGGAAAGATTCATCCGTATGATTGTCATCATAACCAGGTTGCATACCACCATAAGCTACTTTTCTCCATCTGGGATGAGTCAGTGAAGAATTATTAGCCAAGCTAGGATTCATTGCAGTAAGTTAAATAATTTCAGATGGGCCTGCTGGGTCAAATCTATTGTATGGCAAGACCTAATTGTCCTTTAATAACGAAATCTTGCTCCACAAATGTGCCATCTTCGGGCTTATTCAATCAGTGGTAGGGCATATCATATCTCAGTTGCACTTTCTTGTCTTACAAGCTTGTACATATGAAAGTCATCTCCATATTCTGAAGAAAATAAAAGATGATGAAGTTACATACAAAGGAGAGCAAAAGGTATCTCCACGCAATGGACAATAGGAGAGATTAACAAATGTTATCATCACAAGTCAAGGCTAAAAGATTCAAACTTTTAATAGTATTATGTAAAGATCAAGCATAGAACAAAGAAGATAGTTATATGAGAGGCACTTATACAAAATTATTTTCAGTAAAAGTCAAAGATATTTGACATTACAGTTATCACCCATCACATCATTGAACTGGATGAAATTCCACAAGCCAAGAATGTTCAGATTAGTAGGTAAGGAAACCTAAGGCAGTATTGAGTATACATTGTAAATGGTTTGGATTATTGGATATTAGTGGAACCTTATTAGGAATATTACAAATTGTACACATTTATGTACAAGAATACTGCAGATAGCAAACTTTAGAAAAGCCAAATCTGAACCAAATGACAACGTCTATTTGAAATAGAACCATTGCTCCGCATATCAGTAGACAAGGTCCTTCCCATTATCAGAAGAGCAGAATACCAAAAACCAGCTGAGATACAATTCAATTCACTAACTTTAAAAAATAAGGCCAGACACACTAATCATTACCCATTTGCATTTCTGCATATAAATGCAATGTAGCAAGAACCCTTTTTAGGGTTTACCCACTGAATGAATTAAAAAAGAACAAGGGGCAAAATCAATATAAAAGCCATTAATAAAGAAAATCCATAATATCAAAACTCTGTTCATAAACTTGACAAGCAGAACATCAAAAGTGCAATTCAATCAACCAAAGTAAGATTCAACAATCAGACCATACAAAACAGAGATTAAAACTTAACATCACACCTTCAATTAGAACTAATCGACGTCGTCACGACTTACGAGTTCAAAGCAAAGGGAAACTGGAAGCAGGACGAAGGTGAAAAGCGATTGGGCGGTCGTTAAGTTAATGGTTAAAGTGATTCATTAACAAGGTGAAGCCAAAAATGGCTTGTTTTCTCTCCTATGTGCTGTCACGAATGTTACGAGACTCGCACCAGTTAACTGCATCATCATGTTTATATTAAAAAGTTACAAATATTTCACAACCTGTAAATTTTTTATATTTAAAAAAGCGTACCTGAAATAGGCAAAATGGCAAACAAAACAAAATCAATTAGGCATCTTTGAACCATGTTGATTTCATTAACAGATTTCAGATTTCAGGAGTCAACATAATTTCAGATTGCAGGAATAATCATGCACTCTGGTTTGGGGTCATCAATTATATGATGAGTTTGATTTTCATGTAATTTCGATGTAAAAATTTATATTAAGCTAAATTAATTTTTTCTTCTAATTTATTATTTTGATTTAATCTGATGCTTTAATTTTTTTTGAATTAAATTTAATTATCTAATTTTTAAAAATATTCAATTTGATCATTTTCATCCATTCCATTAGAATTGTTAACCGTAAAATTGACTAGACAAATTATTTATCATTCTCTTAAGTAGATATGTAGACACAAACTTAACAACATTAGATAAAAATGGACAACGAAGATCATATTGATTTTTAAAATAAAATAAAATTAAATAAAAAACTAAATTAAATCAAATAATAAATTAGAGAAAAAAAACTAACTTAACCGTTTACATATTTTAGGTCAATGAAAATAATAAATATAGTCTAGGATTCAACTATTCCTTTTTCGACTTAACATCATATATGAATAAATTTAGTCAAGGAATCAACTATTCCTTTTCTAGTTTTATCTTTACACCATATGTAAAAAAGTCACAAAACTCATCTGAGTAAATTATTTTAACCTTTGTATTGTGACAACCTGGGTAACAAACTGCCTTGCTAAATTTTGTCCTTTTAACAAATGAAATCTCCAGCTACATCAATTTATTTCTCTTGGCATATAATATAATATAGTACATATTACATGAAAGATGTCAAACTACAAATCTTAAAACATGACCCCTAATTGATTCATTGTTCACCTTCTCCCTCGATTATGTTAGGACGTGCAATTTTATGTTAGAAAAAGAACCGAGAAGGCCTACCAAGTACATTAAATTGATGAGTTAGTGAGTCTTCTCAACATCTGAAGAAAGATGGCAACGCAAAGGGAAAGCTGCTTTGCCATTATTATTATTAGTGCAAAAAAGGCATTTCGTGCTTGAACTTAGAAGTTATATATATATATATATATATATATATATATATATATATATAGTTGTGTGTAACTTGTTTTGAAAAATGTATTGTTGTTGTTAGTTAAAATAAAATGATATAGTGGTTTATAATAATTGGGGGTAAAAACGTTTGGAAGAAAGATGAGGCTAAATGAGATTATTTTCTTTATAATAGTTATAGAGTCTGTGTCATATCAACAATGCTGAGTTCCCAATGTCTTGGAGTGGTGATCGTTTTGGGGCTAACAATCCACCACCTCTACCACCATGTGCTTTTCTTGAAACATCATTATGCTTGCTATTTTCTGTAACGTTATTTTTTTCCTTTGAACTACAAACCACTATTCGCTTCTCCAACTCATTCTGTGTGTCGACGGGAGGGGGTGAACATTTGATCCCCTTAGCTGCCGTCTGTTCCTTCCTCAGATCACCACGGAGTACGGAGAGTTCTGCTTCAAGCTCATTTGTTATACTTTCAGATGAAAGAGCTTTTTCTTTCCATTCTTGCACCTGTGAAAGTGAAAGAAAACACAAGATTAAGAGACCAAATGCAAACCAAGGAAATGTTTTGAGCTTTTTTTGGTAATGAATATGATGTTTAATCTGCCAAAAACTAGGTATGAATTCCCTTTTTTGTGTGTGGCATGAGATCCTTACACCATGCCAAAGTGATTAACTAGAAATGCTATCAATCACGTTTTGAACACTGTCAGTGTCAGGTGCACTAATGCTGAGCTTACAGAAGTCAAATGAATTAACAAGTTGGTTATGTTTTCCACCCACCAGCTGGTGTGAATGCCCAAAATTTTCTCTCTCAAATTTTGATTGAAAGAGGGATCATCAGATGAAAAACATGGTAACATTGAGCATAAAGTCCAAACATTTAAATTTGTCAAATAAGACAACTAGCCACGACGTCTATATGTTAGCAAAGAAGTTACAAAAAAACAAAAAGATATGGTGCTCAGTGAAGTATCTGAACAATGTTATTGGTCAACCATGGAAGCAAAGAACGTAAAAATTATTTTAGAATGGTTATGTGCATAAGAAACAAGAATTTTAAGGAAAAGTGGAAAACTTGGAAATGGAATAAATAGAACAAGTGGAAACAATGAACTGTATCTTACAGCATTGTGAAGGGATTGGATTTGAAAATCAGAGTGCCGTGCCCGATCTTCCCAGAAATCTCGAGAAGCCTGCAATTCCTCCATCTCTTCCCTCACCTTACCTAGCATCTCCTGCATTTGGGACCATTGCTCAGTTTCTGTTCTAACTTGCTCTACAATTCTTCGTACAACAGTCTTGCAATGTCCAGAACATGGATTCCCTTCACAAAACAATTTTTCCTGCAGGATTTGTCAATCCAAAGATTGGTAAGAAATCTTTCTCTAAATTCAGTTAGTCTAGAAAATTGAGTTTTGCATAAAAAAGGTTGACCACTCTTCAACTTTGTTTTCGATTTTAAAAGAATTAGTACACTACTACACTAAATAAGTCAAATCAATTCATGTCCAGATTTCCCTATTGGTGGTGGGAGTTTTTAGTCGGATTAAACAGGATTAGGTACACTGTAGAAAAAACATTGTGTGTGTACTGTGCACTGTGTACACTGAATGTTAACAATAAACTACTATCTACTAGTGATGAGCAAAGAAATGAAGGATATATACCTGATGAGGTACTCGTACCGAAGATGAATCTTGATATTCTACTCTTTTGGAATTTGAACCAGAACTAGCAAGAGAACTACTAGCAGTGGAAAGCAGTGAATTATACTCTTCCTCCATTCTCTGTAATAATATGCCCTTTGACAATCCCTCCATTTTCCTCCTCAAAATCTCCACCTGTAAATTTTAATAAAATCCATGAGAAGAAAACACCAAAATAACAACAAAAGACAACTGGAGAATAACAAAATGCTCTATGGCATGCTTGGACAGAATACATAGCAGATAAATGTAGAAGAATACCGTGGTGTTTTTTATTTTATGGAGTTAATGAAAACTCAATACATGTGTTGAGGGCAAAACATTAAGGTTTCTTTCGTACTTACATTTAGTTTTCCACTTGCAACAACGTTATCATCAACTATGCTACTTCTTTTAACTGACCAGCTTATGTTTTCCATCTCTTGAAACTCCCTCAAATAAATCTCATCTGATGACCCTCCAATCTGCTCCAGTCGCCTCTGCAGAACAGAAACCTGCTTGTCGAAATTTCTGTTCTTCATGGCCCCTAAATCCTTGACTTTCGACCTCTTGTGCAATCTCTGAAGTTTCTGTGTCAACTCATGAATCTCCTCATCCAAAACCATATCAACATTCTTTCCTTCACAAATCTTAATTCTTCCCTGCATTCCGCATCGCAAGTTAAAGATCAGAAGGTCCAAATCATAAGAAAAGACAAGTAAAAGCCAAACGACTGAAAACTATAGTAAGTACAATTACCCCACCAATTCATAATGCATCAATTGTGACAAAAACTATTCAACTCAAATGTGCCTATAAAATAAACACCCACCCCACTTTCAAAAACTTTGGACAATAAACATTAAAAATTGCAACATATATGAGACAAACAAAGTCATAGCAAAGTTGAAAGAAGACATTCCTTGGAGCTAAATTTGGAAACACCTCATCACAAACTGCTTTGATCATATTGTATGATCTTTTAGTCAATATTGAAATGAAGACAATAAGAGAATATGGAGTAGGAAAGAGAGAAGGAACACTAACAGAAACAAGTGTGTGAAGTGCAGATCTTAGAGTAGTCTCCATCTTAACACGAGTCCTCTCTAACTTCTTAACCGCAATCTCCTTCTCCATCCTCAACAAGTTACATTCTGCTCGCAACATTTCCGCTTGAAACTTCCACTTTTCTTCCTCCAAAGCCCACCCTTTTGGACTCTGACTTCTGCTCTCAACTCTCTCCCTCCGCCTCTCACCCTCGGAACTGTTGTTGTTGTCCAACACCACTATTGGAACACGTGCACGTCCTTCTCGATCAATGAGTGCCCCCAACCTGTTAGTAGTATTGGATTTAAGGTCCCTACGGGAAGAGGGTCTGCGGAGAGGGAAGTGCAGGATCCTGGGCGTGGGAGGAGGAGGAGCGTGATGGCGCCACTTGGGTCTTCTTGATGCTGCAGTTGCCATGTTTTTTCAAGTTCATGCAACAGCAGAAAAAAAGTGACTATATAATACACAGAGAAAGAGTAAGAGAGTGTGTTTGAGTGTGGAGCCGGGAGAGAGGGAGCGAGGAGTAAGTGATAAAGAGGTTGTTGGCGTGCAACCTCGTGAAATGCAAGAACAGAGATTTCAAATGAAAAAGTGTGTGGGGGTTGTTAATGACAGACAAGGTTTATGGTACGCGTTTGTTTGGGTGCTTTTTGCTTGGAACGTTGGACACTGTTTCCTTGTTTACGGGAATTTGGAAAACACCGTCTCTTTCAAATTGCAAACATACATGCACTAACACAATATACGTTTAAATTTTACAAAAATAGTACTACTACCATAAACAAAACAGTGTGTGATTGAAGATACACCAACACTTCTTCTCTTCTATTATAATTATCCCAGAAAAAAAATTATTTAAATAATGATCATTTTAGATTTTTTAATATAACATTAATTAATTTTTCTACTTATATTTCTTATAATATTAATAATAAATAATAAAATTTGTAAATAAATTAATGATAACTTAAGATTAATCTTATAAATTATTATTCTCTTTTATCTATTTTTATTATTTTTCTTATGTTTGTGTGAAATCAATACTATTTTGGGACCGAGAAAGTAATAATTGAGTCCTAAAATCTTTCTAAAAAAATATATTTTAAAAATTAATTTCTTATAATCGAAAGTATAATACGTTTAGAGTTTGTTTTTTTAACGGTAATTTTAGACTTACAATTCAC
>PYAF01003481.1:213810-226952 GCA_007407185.1 Glycine tomentella | reverse complement strand
GATCGGTAGCTCCCTATAGGTCCTGCACAAGTCAGATACGTTAAGTGAGCAAAAATCCGAAAATACGCAACAATTAGTAATTAAGCCCACTTACTTGCCTAGGCCCAAAAACTGAATTAGAATAGGAAAATAAGGGTCAAAGAGAGGTCAAATAAGCTAAGAAGGATAGAAAAATATTCAACTAAAAACCCTCTATCAAGCCGTCACGAGAAATTACAGCCAGTGAGGTTGAAGCCTTCACCTAGAAACATCTCATTTGCAGATACGACCTACCCTATGCAATCATTACTGACAATGGTACACAATTCAAGACACAAACTTATGACGATTTCCTCACACGGTTAGGTATCAAACACTTCGTCACCTCTGTCGAACACCCCCAGACCAACGGTCAGGTGGAAGCGGCAAACAGAGTCATTCTTAGAGCCCTTCGAACTAGACTTGACAAGTCCAAAGGTCTCTGGAAGGAGGAACTGCCTAGCATACTCGAGGCATACCATTGTACACCTCAAAGCACTACAAAAGAAACTCCTTTCCGCCTGACATATGGCACCGACGCCATGATCCCTGTTGAACTCGGGGAACCTTCAACTAGAAGGATGCTCTTTCAGGAATAGTGCAACGAGGATAACATGAGGGTTGATCTAGAAATCAGTAAGGAACTTCGAGATATAGCCAGAATCAAGGAAGAGACAGCCAAACTCCATATGGCACGAAAATATAACTCCAAAGTTCAATCTCGAACTTTTCAGCCAGGTGACTTAGTCTGGCGCGTCCGAGGTGAAGCTCAGAAAGATCCCCGTGCAGGCAAACTTGGACCAAACTGGGAGGACCCGTTCAGAGTTGTCGCCAACCTAGACAACGACACCTACAAATTGCATGAACTCGGTGGTAAAGACGTTCTAAGAACTTGGAATGCTACCCACCTGAAGTTCTATTTCAGCTGAGGAGATCAAGGCCGGATGGTGTACTCTATTTCCTATTCAAGTCCTTTTTCCCATTGGGTTTTGGCTTGAAAGGTTTTAACGAGGCTCATCCGAGTAGTAAACAAAGGGAATGTATACATTAAATACTATATTAATAAAACATATACCTCTTACTTTACTTACGTCAATATTTCAGAATTTTGACTATGATTCAGGAAGTATCGTCTGATTATTCTCCTAGCTCCAGTCTCCAAAACCCAAGACCACGTCTTGGTACTTGTCAATGTCCGACCACGACAAGTCTTGATTAAATCCAGGATGGACGCGTCCTGGTACTCTCCAAAGGTTCGCAACATCCTAGGGCTCCCTAGGAGAACCTCCTATAAAATCCAAGGTCCGTCTTGGTCCGAGGTCCTCCCTTGGAAGAAGACCCAAGGTCCGCCCATGGAAGAAGGTCCGTAAATCCAGTTTCTCGGTTAACCTTGTAAAATCCAAGGTCCGCCTTGGTCTGAGGTCTGCCTCGGCATACAGTCAATAAAACCAGTTTACCTGGCTGATTACTCGAAATCCAAGGTCCGCCTTGGTCTGAGGTCCTCCTCGGTGTACAGTCAATAATCCCAGCCGCCTGGTTGACTACACAAAATTCCAGGGATCTGCCCTTGGTCTAAGGTGGGAATCCTCCCTCGGTTGAAGACCCAAGGTCCGTCCTTGGAAAAAGGTTTGTAAACCCGGCTTCCCGGTTAACCTTATTAAGCCTGGGATCCGTCTTGGCAGTCCAAGAATCTGTTCTTGGCCTTTCACAGGTTCATAAATCCAAGCTCTGGTAGACCACTACGGTTCATAAACCCAAAGCCTTGGTTGACCTTGACCTTACTAAGCCCAGGATCCGTCTCGGCAATTCAAGAATCCGTTCTTGGTCATTTACAGGCTCGTGAAACCAAACTATGATAAACCTTCAAGGTTCGTAAATCCTAAAGATTTGGTCGGTCTCTTAAAAATCCAGGGTGGACGCACCACTGGTATGCTCTCAGCACCTCCCAGACAAAAGATCACGTCTTGAAAATTCAGCACGGACAACTTCATTGGTATCAGCCGTGACGAACATAAGGTACAACTATGTTTACCTTTACCCTCAACATATGTTATCATCTTTCTTCCTTGCAGGAATATACGTTCTCAGGAACATAAAGCCCAAGAAGCATACTTGGCACACAAAGGCTGGGACCAGCCCTCGGTCTCCTAAACCCAAGAAACTTTCTTGGTGCTAACTTCTATGGAGCCCCAGGCACCACAGACTTGTTTATTTCATAGGAATAATTACTAGAGAATATTTAAAAACTGGGCTACACACTCAGTAAATCTCGGTATTTCTAAACCTAAGATACGTTCTTAGCACACATCAGTGATAAGAATAAAGAGAAAACAAATGATTTCATTGAAGTAATTGAAGTTTTACATGACCATCCTGGCCAAAGGCGAAAGAAGCAAAAATCAAAAGAAACATAAAGCGGCCCTATATGTCAGCCGCATCACTAGCAGATTCTTCAGTAGAATTGAGCTCTTCTTCATCTACTAAGGCACCGTTCTTCACATCCTTGAAAGGATCAAATTGACCCAAGTCAAGGTCTTTCACGAAGATACCAGCTTGGTGCACTGCCTTGGAGAATCCCTTCTCATGTTGTTCTATGGCTTCCCGCTTGAACACCTTCAGCTCTTCATCAAGCTCCTTATTGACTGTCATTTCAACTGTGAGCTCAGCTTAGGCCTCTTTCAGTCTTTCCTCCAAATTTGCCACTTTCTTAGCAAGTTCCATCTCGGCAACAAGCCCGTCTTCAGCATCCTTCAACTTAGTCTCCAGCTCGACCACCTTCTTCTCTGACTCGTCCTTCTCAGCCAAAGCCTTATCAACCTTGGCAGCAGTTGCTCGACCAAGAATCACCAACTCATCACCATCAAGCCTAGTCCGTAGCAGCTTGGATAAAGCTTCGCCAATCCTAAGAGATAGCTGAGGATTACACCAAGTAGCTTCGACGAAAGCCACCACGGCGCTGTTCAATCGGTTATGCTCCAACCGCCAAACACCACAGACAACACTTTTCAGCTTATGATACTCTTGTTCCAGGGAGGCCGTCTTAGTAGCTTCTTGATACACTTGACTTTGCTCCCTTATAATGGCAAGTCCCCTCTGCAAGAAAACCTCGGCAGCATCAAGTGAATGTTGAGGACCAGCAGACCTAATCAAATTTCTGTCAAAAGGAGTCAGCGGCTCACGATTAAGCTTATGCCCGACACTCCATAATGAATCGGCATCCTTTGGAGCGCTTAAAAACTCCAAAGAGGTCACAGGGCGAGTAGCAGGTGATGGCACGGTAGTTGGTGCGGGCGGAGAAGGAGAAGGAGTAGCAAGACTGGAAGATGGTGGAGCCGAAATAACAATTGTGGGAGCAGCAGGCTGGGTCGAGGTCATAACCATAGGTACAGTAGGAATGGTAGCATGAGAAGAAGCCCGGACAGGAGGGGGTGAGGTTAGTGTTAACCCAGCAGCCTCCCGCAATTGGCGAAGACCACGAGGAGTGCAAGCAGCTCTAGATTTTCTGCGACCGGATGACCCGGCACCTTCATCCCTTTTTCTCTTAGCCAACTTGGCAGGGGAAGAATTGGAGAGCGCAACGGCTACCTGAGAAGGCTCAACCCCGATAGTCGGTCCTTCAACCAGGGGGAATAGGAGACACCATGACGACTTCATCTATATTATGTACCAATAGCCTCCATTGAAAATTGCCCATGATGTCTGCACAACCACCAAAGCATGAAAATGTTTTCATGAGTGAAAAATAGAAGCAATGAAAGAAAAGTTACCATCTAATGCGACGGAAGGATCACTGGCCTAGGGCAGCGCCAAAATAGCTCGGGCGTCCAATGAAGTCGGCAACAGTTCTAGAGTCGCCTTGTCGGACCTTTCCACAAGGGTTAACATGTCATCGTCAAAAGACTTGAATCCGATGGGATCAGCATGCCAGTAGAAAGGAAACTGAGCTTCCCCATTCCTATTAAACATCAAAGGCAAACCCCTAGCTGCAACACCACTTTCGTGAACTTTGAAGAGTCGGTCTTTAAATCGGCAGAACACATTGGTGTCCACCTCGAACAATTTCTTCAAAACACTATGTAAGGAGACCCAAGCAATTTTCCCAAATGGTTTAGTTTGATAGAAAGAGCAGAAGAGAGGAAACGTAGCACGAATGTGCAAATGAGAGCACAAAATCTCAAAAGCCCGCCCCACGGCCCAACTGTTAGGATGAAGCTGGGAAGGTACCACATTCAGATATGACAGCAGAGCACTTTGAAAAGGGGAGAAAGGAAGAGAAATGCTTAACACCTCAAAAAGGCATCGATACATATAGAAAAAAGGTAAAGCACCTGTCGTCGCCTTCAAACAGGGAAAATCATCTTCCCCACAAGGTTCAACAATGATCTTGCTGGACTTCGAAGGAGTCGTCATCTGCAACGTCGAACGAAGTGTATCCACGGAGGCAAAAGAATTTATGGAGGAACAATACTTGAAAACATCCTCCCTCACCCACTTATATCTGTTGATAATTGCAACAGGAATGGGCGAATCTATACTACGGCCACCGTGAGAGGATGTCTTTACTCTCATCACCCTGTCAGAAGAAGAAACAAGGGGAAGGATGGTGAGTGGTTGTAAAGGTTCAAAAGCCCTCGCTTGTCGGATGGGACGTGAGTACCCTTCGCCAGTCTGGTGAGAACGAATCCTCCTCCTAAAGCGAAAAGATTCGTTGGAGGCATCTTCGTGAACATCCTCTTCAGAAGAATCGCCGATGGAAATTACATTGCGCATAATGCGTTGTTCAACGGAACCTTCAGAATCACTACCCCTCATACCCAAAGCAGAATCGGAAACAGGAGACTCAAACATTTTTGGAGGAAAAAGATTATGGCTCCAAAACAAGAAGATTCAAGAAGATAATGACCCAGGTGTAAATGGAAATGACGGTGTGTCAACTATTTAAAGGCAAGGAGGCTCGATGATAGAGTGCTTTTAGTTGAGTATTTTTCTATCCTTCTTAGCTTATTTGACCTCTCTTGGACCTTTATTTTCCTATTCTAATTCAGTTTTAGGCCTAGGCAAGTAAGTGGGCTTAATTGCTAATTGTTGCGTATTTTTGGATTTTTGGCTCACTTGACGTATCTGACTTGTGTAGGACCTGTAGGGAGCTACCGACCTCCGAATGGAGCGTTCTAGGAATCTATGAAAAGATAACGAAAAGATCTACAAATTTTCTAGAAATAGCCCGAGGCCAATTCTGTCATTTAGAGGGTCATTTTAAGCATGGAAGTTAGCACCTCTGCACTTGTAATTTTGGGCTGCGAATTTGACTTTCATGGTTGTAAATAGCAAATAATTAGATTGTTGAGCTTGTTTGTGGCCCATTTTATTTTCAGAACTCAGTCACTACATATATTAGTGACTTTAGTGAAACTTGGACACCACTCTTTACATTTCAATAAACAAGTTTTATTTTTCTTTCCTTTAGTTTTTAGAATCAAACCCTTGTTCTTCATTTTCTCTCTACTGTTCTTGCTTGTTCTTCATTGTTCTTCATATTTGTTTTTTTGTTCTTCCATTTTTGTGCAACCATTTCATGGGGCTTTCAATGATGATGATCATGGAAGGCTAAATCCTCAACCAATCCAAGAATCCAACCCAAGCACAAGGAGAATTTGAGTTCTGGTTTAGTATTTCGAATCCTATGTGAATGTTCATCTTCTTCTTCAATTGCTATTCTGTTTTCATGATTATGAATGCATTTAGGATTGAAAACGGATTAGGTTATGGATTCATTTCCTAATTTCGAACATTAATCATAGAATTAATTGGATGATATTTCAGTTAGGGTTGTGGTTTCAATCAATTTAGGGGTTAAGTCGATTGAGTTGCTTCTAATGAGATTGAATGAACTTTCATGATAGGATTAATTTCTGAGAACAATGATGATTCGAATTGTTTGGTGAGGTGAATTGGATTGATGTTTTAAATTCTGTTTTACATTACTTCTTTTGAATTCTGTTAGTTTCTGTGTTACTCTTTAATTTTAGTTTTCGTTTTTGCAAGTTTTACTTGCGCACACAAACTGTTTGATAAAATTTCCCCCTTACTGTTACCATTGAATTGAAGCTAGAACCATATTGATCATGTCTCTGAGTCGACCTAGGTTATCTTTGTGCTACAGAATTAGCTTAGTAAAATTGTTTTGGTGCGTGTCAACAACGTCATATCACTCGACGGTTATTTGGGGCGGGAATTCAAAAACGTTACCTAGAAATCCGCACCATGACTAACCTCATTTCCAATTACTGCACGATTTCATCCACTAATGCACGATTTCTAAAAACGTGACCACCCCCTAGGTGACACGTGTGCATGGAAAAGCAGCATGAAGGGTATGACTCTGTCAACATTAATGAGGGTACAAAATTTGCTCCAAAAGATCACATCACACAGTCATGGTTGCACAAAAAATCATCATCTATCTATCAAGGTCAGACTTATCCAAGACAAGTCAAAGGGCTATATTAGGATAGCTCATCGTCAGCTCGGATTACATTGTCTAGTCATGAGAATTAAATCTCCTTTGGCATAAGTCCGAGGTCCGCCCTTGGAGCTATGCATAAATCCGAGATCCATTATCGGTATTTAACAAAATTCGAGGCCCTTCTTCGGTATTCTAAAAATCCGAGGTCTGTCCTTGGTCCGAGGTCCGACCTCGAAGATTTATAGGTTCATAAATCCAAGCTACGCCAAACTCACAGTTCTTAAGTTTAAAGTTTTTGTCTACTTCAATAAAGCTACCGACTTCAACATGTGACACCATCTGTCTATACTCGGGGGCCGACGAAATTCATTATGCTGCTATAACGTCAGACACGATGCATCAATGCTCATTCACCCTCTTTCGTCCATAAATTGGCTCAGACGCTGGGGGGCTTATGTACAGTCCAAAATAATCAAAAGACACGTGTCCATCTCTTAAAGGTCACTAAACAGCTGGATATCCTCCACGTCAGTATTTCCACATTAAAGAATATATCTGTACGGGAAACCACCTTATCATACAATATTTCAACAAGTTATCTACTAATTGTTACTTATCTACAAGTAACAATATATCAACAAGGTACATATTATCTCTTATTTAAAATATAGATAACTGCCTGCTATTATCTGTTACTATTATCTTATCAACAGATTATCTATAAGTAACAGCCCAAGGCCCATACTCCACGTTATAAATACAACCATCCAGGTTCTCTCTAATCCATCCCATTCATCCCATTCTCATTCTGTATTCACACAGAATACCTCATTCTCATCTATACTTGAATGCATTACTCAAGTCTCTTATTCTCTACATCTTAGACTGAGTTCTCACTTGGTCCTTTTCTAAATTGGTGTACTTACTTGAGTGTCGGAGTGTTTTTCCTTTGTCTTGCAGGTCCCTCCTCTAAGTAAAGTCAACTCACCTCCCAACGATACGAGATTTGGAGTCCACTAAGGCCACATCTAGCCCACACATGGAATTTCCAGATTTTAGTAAGAACAAGAAGCTTCCTATTATTTTTGCAATTCAAGAAAGGAAACCACTCGACATTTATTTGTCATTTGTTCTGAATCTATCTGGGTTTGGCATGGGATATTTTGATGGTTGGGAGTAGACATTGTGCTTCCTCTGGAGATTAATCAACTGTATGATCAATTTGTGTTTTTGATTTGCGGAAGAAAATGTCGTAGATGGAAACACTTGATTTGACATGACACTTGGTGGTGCATATGGAAATTAAGAAATGTTATTGCTTTCAGGGAAACTCTTTTTGATGGGGCAAAACTCTTGGAAGATATGAAGATCACATCATGGCAGTGGTTTTTATACAAGAGAAAGAAGTCAATGATCTTTTTCTCTTCTTGGGGTAGTAACCCCTTGCTGTATTTGAAGTCATACAGTTAGGTAGACTTAACAAATACTTTCGGGTTATACCATGCCACACTCTTGTATAGTGGATTGACACTTTTGAAATGTAAATTGCAGTTGTACAACTTGTGCATGCTTGATGTTCATTAATTAATATATGAAATTATATTGTGCCTTAAAAAAAAAGAACATAGTAATTATAAAAGAGAAGAAAAAAAACTATAAGCAATGAACATGGGAGGAAGGGAATGTACCACTATGGAAATTGAAAAATATTTGAGAATGAGATAGATGGTCACTATTTTTTAAAGAATAATATATAATTTTTATTCAATCAAACTTTCAGATTTCTTTTTCAATACTCCTATTTATGTCTTGCATAAATTAAAAAATATATAATTTCTCATAAATAAATTTTCAGATTCCTTTTTTTAATAAACCTATTTATGTCTTATTATTTTATTTCTTAAATTAATACTAAATTACCTCTTATTATATTATTTTTCTCTATTTTTACTTAATAAATATAATAAAGATAATAATTATAACAATAGAAAATTAGATTTTTAATTAATAATCTTATGTTAATGTTAGATCACATTAAATCATATCAATGGCTATCAAAAGTTCAATTGAAGTTTATATATATATATATATATATATATATAATAGATAGAGATATGGATATAGATAGATTAGTTGGCTTAAGATGATATCTAAATTTATTTAATTCACAATCTTCTTTTTAAGAATTATTTTCAAATTTAATAATTTAAAAAACTAAGGGTATGTTTAGGGTGCTTAATTATGGGTTTTTAAGTTTTTTAAATGCATTGAAAAAAATAGAGCTTAAATGGTTTTTTTAAACTCATTTTCAAAATATTTTTACATTCATTTTTAAAATCAAGAAAAAAAAGTTATGTGAATATGATTATAGTTTTAAAAAATCACAAACTTCCTAATTATTTAACAATGACACTTTTCACTACCTCCACCACTACCGGTACCCCAACCATTGCCACCACTATCGTCATTGGCAATGTTGGGACAACTATCACCACCAACATTAATTCCGCCTCTACCACCACCATCGTTGTCATCGCTGCTACCATCACCACTTGGAATGGCATTGCAACCGCTATTATCACCAGCACCACCATCAATGTCATCAATACCACTACCACCGTCGCCATCACTGATACCATGACCACCACAACCACCACCAATAGCATCCCTATCGTCGTCGTTGCTGACATCGGCACTACCATCACCATGTTGTCATCACCATCATTAACGTTGTCACCACCACACAAAAAATACTCTTAAATTATTTTGATAAGAGATAAAATTTTTAAAAATGAGTTTATTTTAAAATTAAAATTTGGAGATAGAAAAAACTAAAACTAACCATATTTTAAAAATTGGGTGTTGATTTTAAAATTTTTGAAATTCAAAGCTAAAATCACCCTCAAACAGAGCCTAAATTAGTAAACATTTTATAATTTTAGAGACAAAAAATGTGATTTACTCCATCATAGTAAACTTATATTTTTATTATACTTTTAACTTTGTAGCATATTTTTGAGCTGATTTCAATACCTAATTTTTAATTGATATATTCTGGTTTTCATATTTTTAATTTTATAATTTTAATATAATTTTAAACTTTAATATACTTTTAGTCTTGTAATTTACTCGATTTATGGTTTAGTCTTACAATTTTATTAAAATCATCCTTGGAATTCTTTTTACTTTTTGTTAGTTATTGTTAAAATTTGTTAACGGATGCTGATGTGGCTAATAATTGTTGGCATCAACAAGTGCAACAAAAAAATTAATGAAATCAACAACTATAATGTTAGCTAAATTGTCATGTCCTCCAAATTGACCTTTCCTCTTGTAGATGTTATAGAGAACATGTTTTGGTACATGTTGTAGAACAACCAATACCATTGTGACACGTGTATTGTTACGCAAAAGTCTTGTTTAACCAATTAAGTCTTTTAATATTTGTTTAACCAATTAAGACTTGTTTACATGTTTCTATGATGATTGCGAACCTTCGTTCGTGGGAGCAAATGAACAGCAGTAGGTGTCGTTGGAGGGTATTCTTTTGTTGGAGCCACCAAGCTGACGTGACGACGTTGGAATACATTTTCGGAGAGAGTTGTGTTTTGTTTGGTTCCTTGATTCTTTTTGATTGAGCATGTAAATCCCAACTTTAGAAACATGTAAAAATTGAATTATGTTCTGACAAGTGAATGCTATATATACGTATTTATTTACGTATTTGTGCGTTGTCTGGTGAGTTTATTATCATGAAATTTACTCATATTTTCATAATTCAATTAATGAAGTTTTCATTTAAAATTGAAATTACATGTTTAGAGTAATGAAATCATAGCGACGAGGTAGGTTGTTACAACATCAACTCATTAAACAAAATGAAAATCATGCAAAATAACAACAATATATGTGACATTTACTAACTCTAACAAATTAGTGCATAATGAACGAAATAATAGATGCCAAAATTCAACAACATAATAACTTAGGTTTGAAAATAAACAAAATTTACACTAAATCAATTAGGATCTTCAACATATCAAACATATACACACCATTATCAATAAATATTTGGAGTTAATCACAAAACTAACCTTTGTACCACCAGATGTTGAAGCCAATTGAAACGTGTCTTCATACTGATGCAGGGAATGAACACGGAAGAGCTACCTTCTTTGATGTAGGGGTTGCACACAATCGTGACGACTCAACTATTCAACACAATGTTGCGCCGACAATCAATGGCCAGAAGGGGTCATCGACAAAAGAAGGACTGAAGGGGTCGTCAACAAATGAAGGGCCAGAAGGAGTCACCCACGAACAATGGTGTTAATCGGGTCCTGGGGTATCAAATTTGGGGGGAAAACATAACTTGATAAAAAAAATGTTTAATTGATTTTAAAAAACTAATTTCCTAAAATCAAAATAAAAACAAAAGTAATAAAAGGATAACATATATTAATAAGATAAAAGATTTAAAATATTGTAAAGACGTCCCCTATACCAATCTACACGGTACAAAATTGCAAGGGTGAGTTTACTGTAAAGATCAACAAATATAAAATGACTACAATTAGAAAGAAATTGATAACAAAACATCATAGTTATTCTCAATAAATCCATCAGTTCAACATACATTTAACAAAGTAGACATCAACTTTTCAACAATTCAGATTAATTATGCTTAGGATGATGCATGCACCTGACTCAAGTCTCAAATGCTATGTGGTACCATTCGTCAAGAAATAGCCTAAGCGTGTCCACATGAAACTCTCACTTAGGAAAACTAGGCAATAACTATGGAGGTCACTCTGTCGTGCATAAGCAACTCTCCATCCATATTGACCAACACGAGTCTCAAGGAAGTTCCAAATCAGGTGACATATCCCCAAGTGCTAACATTTTTCCTCATGAAAAATCACAAGTACTTATTGACAAAGTTTATACTATTTTCATGCAATTATGAAGTATGAAACATGGACATCATCAATGCATTGACTGTGGATAGTTAAAAATTCTAAGCAATCACTTTCCCTCTCAAGGGATGCTTGAAATTTTTAAAACAATCCCCTTCCCACTCTAGGGATATCCAACAGGTCACTAGACCCCAAGTGCATACACATGATATATCTGTCACGATGACATCATTAACATCAACATCATCTCATCTCAATGTCATCATCAATATCAAAATCATCTCATCTCAATATCAACATCAAGTTCATCTCATTCCAATATCATCATCAGCATAAGCAATTGCCTTCTACACACACACACACACACACACACATACACACATATAAATTCATGCCTAGGATTCATATTTCCCAAGTCTTTAGAACACAATCTCATACAATCACATTCCATAATCGAGACTGGTATTTTAGAAAAATTCTAAATTAATGAGGGGAACTATGGTATACAAGACAAACTTTTATGCCTAATTAAAAATTTAATAAATAAATAAATAGAAGAACACATAAAATTTTGGACAGTGTCTCCTCTGTAATTAAGACTTTTTCTAAAATTTCAATCAGTACAACAACATCATTACAGTTTTATCCACCTATAACAAATTCATCGCATCCTATTAGTTTAAATCATTTTTTCTTGAAAACCAGCATGCAATAAGGACAAACATATTCCCTGACCCCAACTATGGTATCAAAAGCTTTAAACAAACAATAAAATCTCCTCACCTATCTATATTCTCCAATTAGTGAAAACAATAGGAATACACACAATAACCAAGAGGGAGGGTGAATTAATTTACACTTGACATTTTTTAAAAATCTTTAGAAAATCAGAGTTATAGGATCTTAATCACAACTGAAACAAAAATGCTTCAAATCAATCAAACAACTCAGCCCAAGAAAACAATTGCTTAAAATAGAACTAGTTGAGTAATGCAGATATCACCAAGAACTATAAATCAAGATAGTAAGAAGAGATTAAGGAATAGAAAACAACACAAGAATTTATACTGGTTCACTTCTCAAGAGATGCAACATCCAGTTCTTTTAATCAACACTAGATTAGAGTTCCACTATTATCAAATTTCAGTTCTTATAAGCTTTACAACATTCGCTCTTTATCAAACCTAGATAAAGAACATAAATCTTCCTATTAGATTCCTAATGATCAAGACATAGAGAATTCTTCTCTACTCTTCCCTCTAGAGAAACTCACTCTAGAAAATGCTTAATGTAATGCCTGGTATTTTAAGCCTAGATTAAGCCCATGATTAAGGAAATAAGTATACTTGAGAATATTAGAGAAAAGGAGTGAAAAGTCATGGGAAAAGTTGTTCTGGCTTATGGCGCGACCCACTTGGGGTTTGGCGCGACCCACTTGGGGTTTGGCGCGACCCACTTGGGGTTTAGCGCGACCCACTTGGGGCTTGGCGCGACCCGCACCATATGTGAAAAATCAGGGCAGATGGTTCTGCCATGCCACGCAAGTCACTTGAGTTTCCACGCGAGTCGCGTGGAAGGCCCGAATGAATGGCGCGAGTCGCGTGGAGAAACGGCGCGAGATGCGTGGGATCGACGGAAATGTATATATGTATATAGGCCTTTGGGCTGAGGGAGAAAGAAAAGAAGGAGGAGAGAGAAGCCGCCATTGATGCGTCTTGAGAGCTTCATATCTTCTCCATCGT
>PYAF01003481.1:202698-213710 GCA_007407185.1 Glycine tomentella | reverse complement strand
GACCCTGAGTTTGCTGAGACGTATGTCTCACCCTGTGTGGGGTTTGTGGTTTTCAGGTGCTTCTTCTAGAGCAGAGAAGCGACCTCAGGGCAGGAGGCCCTAGTTGAGGTGACAGGCTGGAGGAGGCTGCAGTTGAAGACCGGTGCAGAGCTTCCAGAGGGGGAGCTGGTCTTAGCTTTGGATTAGGACAGGGTGTGTGGACACCTGATTCTGTACATATTTGATTTTATGACCGGATGTGGTCATGTTTTTGAGCATGTATATGTTATGTTTTCTCCTGAGTATATCTGGTTATGTATCTGCCTACTATGTGTATGTTTTATCTGGATCAGTGTTTGTTGTTTTATGCTTTGGTTGTGTGTTAAATTTCATACATAAAGTAATCAAGAAAAACGATTCTAGCGCTTCCGCACTGCGTTCAGATAACGCCGATAGCGCGCTTATGATACGGTTAATGATAACACGTCCGGGGTGTTACACTTAAAGAACCCTTTACAAAAGTTACAAACAGCCAAGAATTCAAAAAACAGATTTGCAACTAGAGTTAATAGAGAGAGACAACCTGATGATCCAATGAATATGAATGAATATGATTTACCAATCAGAGTTGAAATGCACAAATCATTTTCAGACCTTTCTCTCCAAAAACTTCTTTGAAAATTTTGTCCAAGAAATCTTTCAATACACTATGAAGATTTAAAAAGTGGACAAGAACTATCTAGCTCATAAAATTCTTTCTAAATTTGAGAAGGCTTGTGAATGCTTTGATATTTCAAAGTCGTGAGTTGTATCTTTCAGACAAACTTATATTCTATTTATAACCAACTTTTGTAACAGACTATAATTGATTAAATCGCCATTATAATCGATTAAATTGTCATATGTAATCGATTAATCTTTCAAATAATTGATTAGAATGTTCTTACCTCAATCTAGGATTTATAACGAACAAAGTAATCGATTCAAATGAGTTGTAATTGATTAAATCAGACATGTTCAGTTTTGAAATAAGCTAATTTAATTGATTACTGATTTTGGTAATCGATTAAGGCAAACATGAACAATTTCATACTAAGCCTAGGTAATCGATTACTGATTGTGGTAATCGATTAAGCCACACATGCATATTTAAAAATGAACTTGTGTAATCGATTACAATATAATGGTAATCAATTAAGACAGATAATTTTGATTTATATTTTGTTCTATGTAATCGATTACGAGTAGCTAGTAGTTGATTAAAGTATTCTTTATGGCTTTTCCAGAATCAAACAGAAACATGTAATTGATTATATTCTCATGTAATCGACTAAAACAGTGATATTTTGTTTTTCCAAAAACTTAACCATGAGAAATTAACTTCTTTTTAAAACAAAAACAACTTTAATGCTTTAGTAAAATCATGTATGCATGTTAATGGTCATGTTCATGCAATGACAAGATCATAAGATTAGCCTCTCATACACTTAACCATTATAAATGCCTTGGCATGTAAAAAGCTAAAATATTCCTTCAACAAGCTTCATCTTTGACTTGAACTTCTTCCAGCTCCTCCTATATTCAACAGTTAGCTCCTCATGGCGTTGTTTTGAGACCTCTTAGGTTCACATCCGTTAGTCCAAACGTAGAGCTCTATATACCAAATTGAAGGTGTTGGATATTTGTTGAACCCCTAATGCATAAAAAGATTTATAAAGTTTTGATGATAACAAATAACGAATGTCACATTATCAGATTTATTGCACTGATGATAATTATTTGATTATTTGATATTTTGAAGTTACTGATATTTGGATTTATGAATATCAACATGATTGAGAAGATTATTTGAAGAATTTTGAAGATTGATATAATTCAAGATGATATGGAATTAAGAATATTTGTTTCTATTTATTTTTTATTAGATTTTATGTAAGGAGATTAGAAGATTGATCTTGCCAAGATATTTGCTTTAATATAATAAGATAAAATATTTTTTAAGATTTCATTCAAAAATAGGATAGAAGATTTTTTAATATTGCATTAAAAAATATGATAGAATATTTTTAAGATTGCATTGCATAATATAATAGAATATCTTTAAGATTGCATTGGATAATATCATAGAATATCTTTAGGATTGCATTCAAAAATTGGTTAAAATCATATCTTTAAATTAGTATAAATAGAAACATATTTTGGTGTTTAGAGTATGCATTTCATTCCACATAATATTAGAGCTTTAGAGAGTTTATGTTTGCATCATTAAGAGGGTTGTGAGATCATATAGAAGCACTTGGCAAGTCTGATTCTTCAACTCTCCGTTAAGATTTAAAGGTACCTATTTGCTTAAGGAATAGAAGCATAAAGGTAACAATTTTATTGTATTCTTCTTCTTGACTTTGGAAGAGGTCACAACTAGGAAACTAGGATACCAGTTCTGTCTCTGTTCTTGGTGAATTGAGACGTGCGACTTTTGGCTGGGAAACTAGGATACCAGTCTAGCTGGGAAACAAGGATACCAATCTGTCTCTATTCTTGGTGAATTGAGACTAGTGCTTTTTGCTGGGAAATAAGGATATTAGCTGGGATAATTGTTGTGTAAGGGTAGATTAGGAAACTAGGAACTCTTGTACACAAAATTATCATAGTGGAGTTGTCCATTGGATTGTTTATCCAATTTGGACATCGTGGTTTTTTATCCAATTGAGTTTTCCACGTTAAAATTGATTGTGTCTTCTTTATCTCTTATCTCAATATTATTGCTTTGAGTTTGAATTTAAATTGTGAATTATTTTATAAAACTCAATTCACCCTCCCCTCTTGAGTTCATCTGGGACCAATAGAAGGCAATTTAGTATAGATTTCATATACAAGGCTAACATTAATATTCGGGGTCAAATACCCATTCAGTTTTTAAAAGGGACTAAAATGGTATTTTTGGAGTCTATATCAAAGAGACGTCATTTTCAAAATCCAATCACCGAGGTTCAGCGAAGGTCACGAAAATGACATCAACATTATAAAAAGGAAACTTTTACAAAGTCTCATTTTCAAAGGTTTTTCAAAGGAAGTGTAAAAACATCCAATAACGGTACCAAAACCCATAAGAGATACTAAGTGAGGCTTAAACTAACTAAGAGAAGACAAGGAAGTAATGGTTACCACGAAGAAACCACGAAAGGAGGATTGGAGGCTCCGTTCTCTACCGAATCCTTGAGTTGATTTTTCAACTAAGTGAATTTTTCTTTTTGTCTGGAATTCTACTTAGCACGCTAAGCGGGATATCAACTTTTCAACAATTCAGATCAATTATGCTTAGAATGATGCATGCACCTGACTCAAGTCTCAAATGCTATGTGGTACCATTCATCAAGAAATAGCATAAGCGTGTCCACATGAAACTCTCAGTTAGGAAAACTAGGCAGTAACTATGGAGGTCACCCTGTCATGCATAGGCAACTTACTGCCCATATCCCCAAGTACCAACATTTTTCCTAATGAAAAATCATAGGTACTTACTGACAATGTTTATACTATTTCCATGCAATTTATGAAGTATGAATATGGGCACCATCAATGCACTGACCGTGGATAGTTAAAAATTCCCAGCAATCACTTTCCCTCTTTAGGGATGCTTGAAATTTAAAAAAAAAAATCCCCTTCCCTCTCCAGAGATATCCAACAGGTCACTACATCCCCCATGTACATACACATCATACATCTGTCACGATGACATCATTAACATCAACATAATCTCATCTCGATGTCATCATCAAGATCAAAATCATCTCATCTCAATATCAATATCAACATCAACATCATCTCATTCAAATATCATCATCAGCATAAGCAATTGCATTCTACACACACACACATATAAATTCATGGCTACGATTCACATTTCCCAAGTCTTTAGACATATAAAATTTTGGACAGAGTCTCCTCTGTAATTAAGACTTTTTCCAAAATTTCAATCAGTTCAACAACAACATCATTCACAATTTTATCCACTTATAACAAATTCATCGCATCCCATTAGTTAAAAATAATTTTTCTTGAAAACCAGCATGCAACAAGGACAAACATACAACCCCATAATTGGGTTCCCTGACCCCAACTATGGTATCAAAAGCTTTAAACAAACAATAAACTCTTCTCACCTATCTATCTTCTCCAGTTAGCTCCTCATGGCATTGTTTTGAGATCTCTTAGGTTCACATCTATTAGTCCAAACATAGAGCTCTATATACCAAATCGAAGACAATTTAGTATAGATTTCATATATAAGGTTAACATTAATATTCGTGGTCAAATACCCATTCAGTTTTTAAAATGGACTAAAATGGTATTTTTGGAGTCTATATCAAAGAGACATCATTTCCATATTTCAATCACGCCAATGTCACCAGGGTTCAACAAAGGTCACGAAAATGACATCAACATTATAAAAAGGAAACTTTTACAACGTCTTAGTTTCAAAGGTTTTTCAAAGGAAGTGTAAAAACATCCAATAACGGTACCAAAACTCATAAGAGATACTAAGAGAGGCTTAAACTAACTAGGAGAAGACAAGGAAATAATGGTTACCACGAAGAAACCACAAAAGGAGGATTGGAGGCTTCGTTCTCTACTTTGGATTACTTGTTAATGGCTGATCAAGTTTGATAGACGAATACTCGAGTTGATTTTTGAAGATTACACTATGATTAAAGTGTTCCTCTCTGTACGGTGGTCCAGCAGCAAGCAATGACGGCTCGTGGCGGTCACTAGTGGTCGTGGGTGGTGGAGGATGTCGGTTACGGTTTTGGGGAAGAAAAAAAGGGGGAAATGCATTTTTCGGTGTTGATGGACATATTTATAGACTGCAAATCTTGCTATGCGAATTTTCCTTTTTGTCTGGAATTCTGCTTAGCACGCTAAGTGAGATTTAGTGCGCTAAGCGAGATATCCAAAGTTGTTATTTAATAAATCCCAACGGGCAAAACATGAAATCCTAGGTTGTAAACCTACAGTCCAAATTTTAAGGCGATCCAACGATTAACAAGTTTGTGATCATAGTTTTACCGAAATAGATTTTGGGTCAAACTTGAAATCACACATTTTCAGTATACATCAAACAAACTCCACATAACATATCATTCACACCAAGCAGTTATACAAGGATAATTTACACAACACTTAAAATAATCTAAACTAATCAAATAATCAAATAACACAAGAAACATCTATTTTCAGTTATTGAAATTTCAGGGTGTTACAGATGTTGTCGTAAGTTGTAGATATTTGTGAGATGAAAGTAGGGTACTCAAATTTTACAAGGTTCTCATTTGGGTTTTAGTAAACTGTATCTTTAATGTGGTTCAATTGCAAATAACAATGTTGAGGAGGATTCATTTGAGATTTCATATCATAACAATGATCTTAGCTTTAGTAAAACATAATTTTATAAGGGTAGTGAGTCTAGTGATAATGAAATGTATGAAAATGTCGAGAATGAAGTAGATGACTTAGATTTTGACTTGACATCTCCTAAATTCAGTAGCTATATTGATATGACAGAGGAACACATAATGGCAATGGATTTTGGAACTGAGGAGTCTGTTTATAAATTCTATTATGCCTATGCAAAGTTCACTGGTTTTGCGATTAGGAAAGATGAAGTTCATTATGGAAAGAAAGGTGAACTTATAAGGTGCCATTATGTATGCAACAAAGCAGGATTGAGGAACAATAAACATTTTATAAGGGATGATAGGAAAAAGGCTCATAGACCTTTAAATTGTTGTGGTTGCTTAGCAAGGTTGTGCATTATGTTAGAACTGTTTACCTTGTGGTATTTACTTATGTCATTTTGGGAATGTCATAACAATGTCTTTTGCGAACTAAGTTATGTGTAATTATTTAATTTGTATTAAGAGTTGAATGATGGTGATAAAACTCTTGTAGATTCATTGCATGCACAGTACTTGTCAAATAATGGGTTCGTGATGGACCAAAAAGGTGGACCTGTGGGTGTGGGGTTTAACAAGAAGGGTTTATTCAATTACATTGAGTTTCAAAGGAGGTCTAGAATAAAAGATGGGAATGCAATGGTTGCTTTGAGTTATATACATGGTAAGGCAGACAATGATGGAATATTTTTTGCAAGACATTTGATTTCAGATAATGGTAAATTGAAGCATTTATTTTGGACTAATGGTACTAGTAGAACTTATTTTCAATGTTTTAGGGACATGATTATGTTTGATAGCATATATAAAAAGAACAAATATAGTAAGCCATTGGTTATATTTTTCAGGTAAAAATCATCATTGCCAAATCATGTTTTTTGGATGTGCTTTAGTTTTGGATGAAACTACCAATTGATATAGATGGGTGTTGAAAAATCTTCTAGAGGCAATGTGCAATGTAACGATATCACTACCTCTAAGCGTGCAATTTCAAATTTTTAATGAAAACTCCATTAATTTGATTATGAAAATGGTAGTAGGTTTTTTTTTTGCGATAATACACTTATCATACAACGAAACAAATACATAAATGAATACATATGGATGTATATTTAAAACATTACATGTTATTCACATTGTCAGGACATAATTTAGTTGTATTTACAAGTATTTATGCCTGGAATATACATGTCAAACAAAAAGAAATCAAGAGACCTACTAAGAAAGAGTTGACTATCAAAACACATCTCTTTTCCAAAAAGAATTCTAACGTCATCACGTCGGTTTGGCGGCTTCAACAAAAAGGTTTTTCTCCAAGGTCACCTACTGCTGCTCATCTACTCCCACGAACGAAAGTTCGTGATCATCACAAGTACCAACCACACGATACAAAAACAATTGCAAGGGTGAGTTTATTATACAAAATGAACAAGCATCAGATAACAATAATTAGAAAGGAAACAACAATAACAACCACAATCATTCTCAATAATCCATCAATTCAATACACACTCAACAAACTAGTCATCCACTTCATTTCACAAATCAAAACAATTATGCTCAGAATGATGCATGCACCTGATTTCACTCTCACCATGCAATGTGGTACCATACTCATGGAAATATCCTTTCTCAGGAAAATGATTTAGTAGTTTATCAAGGTCACCCTGTCGTGCACTGGCCATCCCCCCCCCCCACATGATGATCAACTAGAGCCACAAGGGAATTCCAAACCGAATGGCCCCTTAGTACCTGCGTCTTTAGGCCATAAAAACTCACAGGTAGACGCTACCTTCATTCTATTTTCATCCATGCAATTATGAAGTATGAAACATAGGAACCATCAATGCATGACAATGGATAGGGACCAACCCTTCTTCTCAAGGATATTCAGTCATGCACCCCATGTACATACACAACATACAAATATAGGCTCACCAATGCACTGACTGTGGCTAGGAACCAACCCTTCCTCGCAAGGATAACCAACAGGTCATTGCACCCCACATGTACATACACAACATACAACCATGGGCACCATCAATGCATGACCGTGGATAGGGACCAACCCTTCCTCGCAAGGATATCTAGTCATGCACCCCCATGTGTATCGATGTGTATCCACATCATACAATGTTCACATCAACATTATCTCTCATCAATGTCATTATCAACATCAACCTCATTCCATCTCAACATCATCATCATAAAACATCAATATCATCTCATTTCAACATTATCAACCACATCGACATTGTCTCATTTAAAAATCACCAATCACATAAACATTATCTCATTTCAACATCATCAACCACTTCAATGGCATCTCAATTTCAATATCATCAACAACATCAATAATAAATTCATCGCATCCCATTTGTTAAAAACATGGTTTGTCTTGAAAACGAGCACACATAGGAAAAAACACACATCAATCCTAAATACATTGCATCTCATTAGTTAAAAACATTATTTTTCTTGAATACCAACACACAATAGGGACATGCATGCCATTCCATAATTGGGCTCCCTGGCCCCCAACTACAGTATCAAAACTATAACCAAAGAAAAAACTCCCATACCTAACTATGAGTTCTCCTGTTAAAGCCTCGCGGTGTTGCTTTGAGATCCTTCAAATATGCGTGTTTTTGCCCAAACGCAGAGCTCTATATATCAAATCGAAGACAATTTAGTATAGATTTCCAAGGCAAGGTCAATATTAACATTTGGGGTCAAATACCCACTCAAATCTAAAAGGGGCTAAAATGGTGTTTAGGGAGTCCACATCAAAAGACGTCATTTTGAAATTTCAATCACACCAATGTGACTGGGACTCAACAAAGATCGCATAAATGACATCAATTTTATAAAAATGAAACTTTTACAACATCTCATTTTCAAAGGAAGTGTAAAAATCCCAACAATGGTACCCACAACACAAGAGACACTAAGAGAAGCTTAAACTAGTTAGGAGAAGACAAAGGAAACCAAGGTTACCTCAAAGAAACCAAGAAGAAGGATTTGGAGGCTCTGTTCTCTACCGAAACTTCAAGTGAAGCTTCGAAGATTCCACTCCGATTAAGAGGTTCTTCTCTGTGCCGTGCTCCAGTGGTAAGCAACGGCGGCCCGTGGTCACCGGTGGCTGTGAGTGGTGGAAAGGGAGGTTCTAGGGTTTGGGTGTGAGTCTAGAGAGAGAAAAGGGAGAAAATCATGTTTCTACGTTGCTGGTGCATATTTATAATCTGTAGGTCTCGCTCAGCACGTTCTGTCTTGCTCAACACGGTAGCATGATTCGCTCAACGCAATTTCTTCTCTATCTAGGAATTGCGCTCATTGCCCTCGTCTAGCTAAGCGAGCTGGTCACGCTTAGCGTTATATCAAAAGTTTTAATTTTGAAGATCCCAACGGTTACAATATGAAGAGATGAGTTGTGAAGCTACTACCAAAATTTGAAGATGATCCAATGGTTAACGAATTTGAGATTGTAGTTTTATCAAAACAGGTTATGGGTCAAACTATCACTCACATATTACAACCATAAATCAAACAAACTTCGCACAGCTTAACATTCATACCAAGCAATGGAACAAGGGTAATTTTCACAACAACTCAACTAACCTAAAATAATCAAATAATCAAATAATACAACAATTACATCAAACATCTATTTTCAGTTATCAAAATTTTAGGGTGTTACATGCAACAATCATCCAAAGGCATTGTAACAGATGGTGATTTATCAATAAGGGAGGCAATTAAGGAAATCTTCCCTGATGCAGTGCATAGACTTTGTGGGTAGCAATTGCAGAAGAATGCCTGTGAAAATGTGAAGAGTTCGGAATTTGTAGAGGATTTAACAAAAGCAGTGTGTGATAATGTTACACTTGAAACATTTGAGAGATTTTGAAATGCCATGATAGTTAAACACCAACTTGAAGGGAATAGTTGGGTTGCATAGAGTTTCTTAATGGTAAGTGCATACTTATGTGGAATATTTTTTGTTGGTTTACGAACTACGTGTGAATTCAATGATAAAGACATATATCCAGAGGAAAAATACTATTGTGTAATTGTTGTATAATTTTGAACACTCTTTAAGAGATTATAGGTACAATGATTTGAATGCTAATTTCACTTCATTGTATACAAATTATGTTATAGATTAGTTAATTCCTGATATTGAGGAACAAGCAACATAACTTTATAAAAGAAATATTTAACAAAGTGGAGGTGCAGATTGTGAATGCCAGTGGACTGAATAAGACATAGAGAACAAATTTTTTTGGAGAAAGTGATGTACAAGGTTGACAAATATTGGAAACATCGTCATCAAATTGAAGTGGTTTTTGACAAGATTGAATTGAAGTTTGCATGTGAGTGTAAGATGTTCGAGTCTAATGGCATTCCATAATGCCACATAATTCATGTCATGTTGGTTGATGATATGCGCCTAGCATATAAGATTTTCCTAAGCTTTTTAGAGCAAGAATTGAGTATGAAGCATGGATAATTGCCCCTGTTTTGTCATGATTTGAGCTAATGTGATGAATTGATAGGAAGGCAACCACAAGTGCCAAAACTAAGCAAAATCAGAAGAATAGAGCCAAGTCTGAAGAAGTTGTGGTGCCATCAGCGCCAGCTGTGGCGCCTGGAGCGCCATTCACACTGGAAGTTGGCGCCCGGAGCGCCAATCTCACGCCAAAGGCGCCATTAGCACTGGAACCCAGCTCCTGCAGCGCCATGTCAGCGCCTGGGGCGCCAGCATTTCTGTAGCTCAGCGCCTGGAGCGCCATTCTAGCGCCCAGAGCGCCAAAAACCCCTGCCAGCCAACGCCTGGGGCGCCATTATCTCTGGAAGGGCCCCACAACCACGCCAAAGGCGCCACAGGTCGACAGAAGTAGCATTTAAGGGTAAAACAGAGACTTCACAGGCTAAGCTATATATACTTCCACCCTTAGCATTGAATGCACGAACTACTGGAGGGAAACTGCACTAAATAGGGTTTTAGGAAGCTTGGGTACCTTAGTTAGGGTTTAGGGAGAGTGAAGGTTCAAGTGGAGGTTTCTCCATCTTCTTCTTCCTTGCTTCTTCAGCTAGGTATGCCATTTTCTTTTGTAACACAGCCACCCATTATGAGGTTTGGCTAGTTTTTCATTGTAGTTAGGGCTAAGCACTGAATGTAACCTCTTTTGGGATTGTATTGGATGCTATCTTTTATTAATGCTAAGTTATTTCATTTTATTCTGTTGAATGCATGTTTTATCTCTCTCTGGAATTGATCACTCTAGTTAGATATTAAGAGTTGGGGTTGGCAATAGGAATATTGGGGCCTTATGCTTGGACTTGGGTAAAGTGACAAGCTTTACATTAACTAGGGATAAGAGTGTATGCTTGCAACCATTTAATGCATCATTTAATGCTTGACCTAATCAATATCACTAAGGGATTAGGGTATTAGAGTGGGTTAAAGGGTTGAGGACACTACGGGAGTAGGGCTTAGCTATTATTATTGAAGATGCATGTTGGGTAACTTAGGCTTAATGAAGGTAGTAGACAATGCATGAACTGAAGTAGGGAGCA
>PYAF01003481.1:183286-200814 GCA_007407185.1 Glycine tomentella | reverse complement strand
TGACCGTGGCCACTGATGATGATTTTATGAGAAGCTGAGATCTCAGTCATGCATCATCTAATAAAGAAAACATGCATCAGCCATCATGAACATTTATTTATGATTATTTTACTATTATTCTGTATTTTACTATTCTGTGCTGTTGAAACCTGTTGATTTATCTAAACTATGTTTATCATGTACTTACCCCTATTTGTGTTGGTGGTTGACACCTGTGATGACCCCAATTGATTTGGGCGAGCAGAGGATTAGAGAAAAGTTGAGATGATATAATGAAGAATCTTGGATGATTTGCATGCTGTGCCGTGGCTTGATAAATTGTTGTACTAGTCTACTGTTGTTGCCTCTGAAGTTATGTAATTTGTACTAGACTATTTTGGTGATGGTCTGTATTTTATTTTGGATAACTGTGCACGGACTGTTATATTTAACCATGTCTGAATTACTTAGACTATTTGTTATGATGAATTTTTCAAACATGACAAGCGCTTAGAATAGTGTTTTGCGAAATCGAAATGCGAAGAGAAAAATTTCTGTAAACATTTATAACTAATTTGATTTTAATACAAAGTGGACACGGAATCTTACATAAAATTAATCAAGCACGAGTGAGTAAAAAGAAGTGTTATAATTAACCTGGAATGTTCTACTAAGAAGTCTTCCAAAAAAACAAAGCATCGTAATCCCTCGATTGATGAAAATCAACACATGCCTGCAAAAGTAGATTTGATAAATTATCAACAAAACAACATTGTACCATATAATGCATAATGTCACCGGATGCAATTTTATAATGTACACTTTCCCCAACTCCCCTAAATATCAACAGTCACATAATTTCCCCCAAACCCTCAATTGACTGAATTTTCCTAATATCCCCAAATTCTACCACATGCACCAGACAGGACTACAATGGCTATCAATCTAGTTAGTTGGGTTACCCCTATAATCCTGTTATAGTAGTTTCAAATTAAGATTCTATTTTAAACTTATATTGTGTTTATGAACATTAACTTATTGTCCCATGCAAAACATAGGTTGGCGTGACGATCATTTCGATTTACTTCAGCAGTTTATGAAATGTGAATATAATTTGTAGAAAGTTTTGTTTTATGTTTTTTTTATATGACAATTTTTGGTACCAACTATGTGTTTTATTTAACTTATCATGTAGGTGGAAAGTTGCAATTGGCTTAGAGGCTATGTTTTGGGTGAAGTAACATTTTATTTCAATGTGAACTTGTGTTGAGAGAACATGTAAATTTTTTTTGTGCTCAATCTGGTTTGGACATATTAGGATTGCTATATTAAGTGACACTTTATTTGATAACATTATAATCTCATATTGAATGGTGAATGGTTAGACAAATTTTTAATGTCCTTTTTTTGTACAACTCATGAATAAAAATCAAAAACTTCACACAATCACTATTTACACTGCAATTTTAAGTTGTACACCCTTCTTTTGGTTGTTTTTATTGCAAAAGTATTTTTTTCCTGTGCAATTTTGTTGATAGTAACATTTAGTAAATAAGGGGGGTGTAAATTGCATCCATATTATAAATACTAAGATACCATGGGCTTTTTTAATCTCGGGGTGTAACTAGCATCGGTAACATTTTATTGACTTTCTAAAATCTGTATTTTAAACACTAATTGTACCTTAAATACAGTCTTTTATTACATATGGATTCTAGTTATCTTGCTCAGTTGGTTATTCATAGAGTATAAAAACCTGACATGCTTCGTCAACCCTAATTTTAAAACAAAACATATTGTTCTCCCTGAGGTTGTTCATGATAGTTGGCCCCTAAATAAGATTACAATGTAAAAATAATAAAGAATCCATTTATTCTCAGCCCCAACTTTGAAGGTACATCACCATTTTTTGTCATTGTAGCTTACAATCTCCTTTGATGACCTCCTAGACGGTGAATAACACTAGAAAATGATTCTTTGGTTGTTGTTCATAAAGGTAACATTTCAACATTGAGTTGTAGGTTATTCACACATTCTAGCAAGTTATGGGTTAAATGGGTTGCCTATTTTGTTTAATTTAAATTTAATCAATTTTATTTTACAAGTTATGGGTAGAAAGGGTTGTCAATTTTTTATTTGGTATGATCCAGTGACTACGAATGAGAAGAGAATCGTTAAAGCTTTCCTTAAGAAGACAGACGAATTGTAGTTGAGTAAATATGAGTTGAAGAAAAAGTTGATTGAGGTTAAGAAGAGGGAAAAAATTGGTGTAATTATATTTTGTTTGATAATTATAATGATTCTAGTTATAATATTTGTTGCCTAGGGGTTTCCATGAAATTAGTGGAAAGGCACATTTTTTGTACAAATGGTAATTGTAGTTGATATGATTCCAAGTAGTTTTTACGATGTGCATAAATGAATATTATGGTTAAATTTTTAGTTGGTGTATGTTTTACATCTTAGGCATTATCTTATTTTTTTCAGAACAAAAAAAGTAGAGCATTATCTATTCATTTCCTTGGTCCAACTCTTTGTAATATCTTTTTTCTACCAAAAAGTACTATTAATTAATACTTTATAATAAGTTGATTTTATTTAAAATAAATAGAGCTAAAGTAATATTCTTTATGCATCTCTTTGATTCAAATGGATTTTCTATAGTTATATTTAAAAAATAAGTAGAGACCTTTGATTCTAAAACAAATACAATCAATGATTTGGAAAGGAAGTCATCAAACAATCTTGTTTTTGGTCACATGGATTTAAGATTTTTGACCGAGGTTTAGGCACTTCTTCTAAGCTTGGACCACTATTTAAGAAATAATACCGGCCTAATTTTGATCTTTCAGAAACATTTTATTTGAATTTAATCTCTTAATTACTAAACATTACAACATTAGTTGTTAATTTTTCAATTATCATTTTATTTTTAACCAAATATTTCTATCTCAAATTCTTACACTCTATCTTTGTCTCTCTAAATCAACATAAACATTTGAAATTGAAGAATTGATTTGAATTAAAAATATGTAAAATAGTAATTTAAAAACATCAAAAATTGTAGGATTTTTTTAGTAACGCTACAATGCTCGAATACAACACCAATCCAGTCCAGTTTGGATGAGTAATGGTTGAGCCATGTTTGTTGCTTGAAGATTAAGCCAAACTACATGAAGATTAAAAAAACTTAATTGCAAAGTTGATGATATAAGCCACAATGGCATAAAATATCATAATGATAATTAAAATCATAAAAGAGAGCATACATTGCTAAGTAGTTTTTATCAATACCATTGGGAAAAAAAACATATCTATTGTTGCTCAAGATCCATAATTTCTAAACAAAATAGTGATACAAGCATAACATTTCCACTTTTATTATATGTACTTTAAAATAAGTTTTCTAAAAAGAAAGTTACGAATAATTACAAATAACCTGAGCCAAGGTTCCAACTGCTCATTTTTTGGATAACTCCAAAATCCAAGATACCTCATAGTATTGTTCACTAGATCCTACAGGTCCTCCCACCCTACGTTAAATTAATTCAAAAACTTTTGTTTAAATGAATGAATATAACATAAGTACTTTAAAATTCACTTCTTATAAAAAAAATCATATGTAAGTTCTGACAATGGATTAGGATAAATGAATTGTTGATGATCAAAGATGCACATAAAAAATTTATTACCCTAGATATCAAAATGAGCCGATGTGCACATAGTTCATTCCATAGAAATGAAACATGTTACACACTCCTTTGGTGAATAATCCAACCACACCTAATTTTGTTAGAGTATGTGAAATCTTGTTTTCTTTTGGATCTTGTATGCAACACTCTCAAATGAATTTGATCCATCAGGTGCTTATAAAAATGTGCTTGAATAATTATCCTAACTTGCAAATAAGGAATACAAAATAAAAATAATTCATTGACATGTATAGTTAAAGAATGCATAGGCAGGATAATAATTTGAGGTAAATAAATTCCTAGTTTGTAGTTTTTAGTTAAAAAATGTTGAGTTTAATGATTTCCAGTTCTTTGATGTCAATCCTTGTAAATCGAAATGGCCATTAAATTAGGTCACACTAACAAAGCTAATTCTTTGAGAGAAGGCATTCTATTGGTAGTTTAAACAACTGTTGGGATAAGTACGTTGATTAGTTGGAAAGGCCAATTAAGTGCATTTATTCAGTGTTGGTTTACATAAATATTGAATGAAGCAACATGTGTAGAGTACAAAACAATTTACGTGAATGCCTATGTTCATCATTATGTTCGTTCTTTTAAAAAAATGCAATCTATAGTTAGGTCTATGTCTTATAATAAGGATATTGAATCAAATTATTAATATTATTAGATCTTATACTTAACTAATTAATTACTTAGATATTTATCTTTTAATGGAATGTTTTTGAATAAGAAAATTTATGTTAAGGTGCTTGAATAACTTTAATTTGGTCATTTTTTAATAATTAGCTAAGTGTTTTATTAGGGTAGTCTCAATTAAAGTCATGATCACATGTGGTCCTTATCGTTTATCTTAAGGTTCCCTATTAGCGTTATCTGGTCATTTTTTAATAATTAGCTAAGTGTTTTATTAGGGTAGTCTTAGTTAAAGTAATGATCACATGTGGTCCTTGCCATTATCTTAAGGAGCCCTAATAGTTTTAATCAGGTCATTTATATGAATACCTAAATTTTTTAATAAATAATCAAAACTTATATTAGGTACTTGTCCATAATTAATAGCACCACATACACTAAATATATGACATCATTGGTGTACGCATGCCAATTAATTAGAATGCCCTTTGAGCTTCCTCATGATAGAACGCTCTTCCAGGTGCCTTCATGTTCTAATATTTAAGCTTGTAGTTGCTTTTATTATAACTATTACGAGAATTGTGAAATACAAAAATAGAGCAAGCTTGTTTCCTATTTGATCAAAATGACAACTAAGAAGAATACCCCAAAAGTTCCTACTTGCAAATCAGCAAGGAAGCCAAAGTTGCCAAAGATTATGCAACTCATTGAGATATCCTTAAGGTTAACAACCACTATTAAATAGGTTAATTTCACTATACTATAGGTTTACCATGGATCCTATCAATATCAACAACTTTGGTTGCATGACAACTTCAATTCAAATGCCTATGGTAGTTTAACTTTCACCAACTTACTTCCTCTTTGTTTCTTTGTGAACAAGATAATTCATCTACCTCAATCTTTTTATTCTGAATTTGCAGTGGATAATAATGTCATTCAAGCCTTCTCACAACATGATACTCGATGAAATCCAAGCAATGGTGACTGCCTACATAGTTGGTGCTAATAAGGATAATAATATTGATGGATAAATAATTTACATTATATAAAATATTAATGTTAAATACTTCTAAAAATAAACTAACGATATACATGCCTTACAAGAAAGAGCAAATTGTGAATACAACTTTTATGATATTTGCAACAAGAGACACTCTTAGGACACAAATGCCTAAAGGGTTACTTGATCAAGAGGTATTGGAATTACACATTCATATTAATGAAAATAGTTTTAAAATGAAATTGTGACATAATAACATAATCCCCTTTAGTAATCACTTAGCTACTTGATCAACAAGTACTCAAATTACACATTCATATATAATTACATATCTTTACTTTAAAACCTTTTCCTTGTCCTCAATTTCAGGTCATTAACTTAATTGTATGTAAACCGACAACTACGGAAATATCAATGTATGCAAATGCCCCAATTTGACTTGCCAACAACATTTGTAGTATGTGCTTATTTATCACATTAACGTATTATGTCAATGTTTATACTCTATTACTTACTTTATTAATTAAAGTTTTAACTATTTGTTATCCTTAATTGCGATAACAATAATTCGGTTTAGGATGGGATACACAAGCTTTAGATGTGCTACGACACTATCAAGATTATACTTGGGAAAAAGTGATGCATAGTGAAAAGTTTATTTTGCTTGCAATTAACCATATTTATGAAATTAAAATAAACACTGATGTTCTTTACATTTGAAGCCAGTTAACAATTATGTTATTTCAGATTTTTATCCCAATCAATGACATTACATTGCATTAGTATCTTCTAGTTATTGATTTGCATCGCAAAGATTGATACTTTTGGACTTAAAACCTGATCCAACAAAAAATGAGAAAAGAGAATTTTTGTCACAAAATTGGTAACTATCATACAAATTTCTCAATGAATTTTGTTAACTTTTTTAATGTATGTTGTTATTAATTTAAGTTTTTGCAGACAATATTTTTGGAAGAAATGTTTGAGAATCTTGGTTATATGATGATCAATTTAAAAGCAAGCCAAAATATTATACTTACACTTTGGACTTGTCAATGGACATAGGTGAAGATGTTGGATCGTAAGAACATTCAGAAAACTTATATCAATACTATGCAATTCATTATACTTGATTATGCTCTAAGTATTCATCATCATATAATTACTTTGTGCTAGGAATGATTGTAATATATGGGGGTGTAAATGGATGCTCGAATTCAAGTGGTCAAAGAATTACAAAACTCATGTAAAAAAAATTAAATATTTTATGATATTCATAATAATGTATAAAATATATGATGACATATTTTCATTGTAAACATGTAGGTTGGCAATTCAATAGGGATGGAACTTGCATTGAACGTGATTCTAAATGATTGCAACACAAAGAAAGATGAAATGATTATTGTCACAAACAAAAACTTCTAGTTAGTTTTTAGCTGGATTGACCATTATGGGTTCATCTAAAATGGAGTTTCAAAACTTTTGTCTTTTAAGTTTGTTTAAATAGTCTACTTAATATTTTGGGGCAATGTTAGTGTGATATTTTGAAACTTTCTTGGTTAAGCAAGGGATTGACATTTTATTTTGTCTAGTGTGTTTACTTCTAAAAATTTGTTGGGTTTGACAATTCATCCTTATGTTTTCAGGCTTGCTATTATAACTTTTGACAATTACTTAAAACAAAATTGACATTTTGGTTGTTACTATTGGTCATATTGGTCATTCAAAAAATATCTGATATACCTATAGTCTATGTAAGGACATTAAGTTTCAATCATTGTAGCTTTAATCATTCAAAGTTTGATAAAAATACATAAATAATGCCCTTAAGTTAATCATTAATCCTAGCTTTAGTCTATGTAAAAACCAACTCAAAATTAAACTCACATTCAAACTTGTATTAATTATAGCTTTATTTTGTATAGGCACCAATTAGCCCTAAAAGTTATCCTCAATGCAACTTTACAATATTTAAACACAAACTCAATCTTCAAGAACACTTTAAGAACTCAAACTCTTACTCAAGATTTTGGAGCAAGAGTGGCGTGAATGAGGTCCAAGAAAGTAAGGAATGGAGGATGGAATTAGACAAGGAATGAAGGTGGATGATGCCATGGAGAGACTCTCCAATGAGTCTTGGAAGAATCGCCACAATAACCTTGAGAAGCCAAGGTCCTATACAATACGTTTTTGTTGGCTTTATATAGCCAAGGTCCTCAAGCTTGTCTTGTAAGCTACCTAAGCTAAAAAAATGTAAGCTAAATGTAAGTGAAATGAAATGGCAAATGAAATAAAGCTTAAGGTGCAAGTTATTCACATGATGACTTATGACTGAGTCAGCCATGTGTAAACTACAATTTTTACAAGTTTACATAGGTGCTAAAAATTACATACAAGTGCATATACACTTATTAAAAAATTGTCACTATAGGCCTGTTTATTGCCACTAAAGGCCTATTTATTGCCACTATAAGTGTTGGAATTAAATTCAACTTAAGAGTACAAAATTCAGTCCTTGTTCTTTTTGAGTTGGTGTGCTTCTTCATGTTTGTCTAAGAAGTGAAAATTAACTTTGATGTACTCTTGAAGGGCTTGAGTTCTAGCTCTTGTCATGGGTCCTTTGATGCTAACCAAAGGAAGCTCTTCAAGTTCTCCTTCTTGACCTTGAGCTTGTAATGGACCTCCATCACCTTCTACCTTTACTCTGTACAAACACCAAATCACACTCAAACTTGTATTCATTGTAGCTAGGTGTCTTCAAAAGTGTAAAACTTAATTGAACTATATGAAAACTAAATTGAAGTAGAAAAATAATTTATCTGAACTGAACTGAACTAAAACACAAGCCAGACAACTGAAACCAAACTATTTTTTTTACTTCAATTAATTACATTGAAAGAAATTGAATTGAACTAATAATGGAACTGCATGATTTAACAACTTTTCAATTATATGAATAGGTTTAGCAACAACTTTAGAAATCAAGAGCCCAGATATGAGGATTCTGATAAACTTTAGTAATCTCAACCTTATGAAAACTCTTTTATTTAATTAAATATACCATCTCTAAAGAGTTCAAATTAAACTTTAATATGTTTCTATTTAATTCACTCCTCACTTCAGATACAAATTACAGTTGAAAATATTTCACTGAAAAATGGTTTAGTTTAGGTACTTAATTCTTGGATTTTGTTTTTGTTAATAATGAGAATCATAGTCCTATCTTCATTTCCATAAGGAATTAACGATAATGCATACCCATTAATTATAGCTTGCCTTTACTTACAAGTGTTGTCTTTGTTTTAACAACTATATCTTCTCTTTTTGTCGATGTACAATTTGCTTAATAGGTGTACTAAACTATTATCCAACAATTTTGTTTATTAATATGCATTAACAAAAGATTTTAGTTTAGTTATAAATCAATTCAAATAAAGTAGTTTTTTTCAGCACCCCTAATTATATCAACTAAAACTACTAATATTATATCCAAATACTGCACCTAGAAATTACAACCAAGACAAATACCACCAACATCAAAAGACAAAATAATGTAAGTATAATATTACCAATCACTTCAACTTTTTAACATTGTTACAAACTACTACATTTGTCAATCAGTTCAGCATAACCACAAATGGGTCAAAACTAATATGGACAAATAACTAACAAACATTCACACATCTAATAAACAACATCACTAACAAATATAGATCAAATAACTAGAATTAGAAATTTCAAATATAAGACTCATTTAGTTATACACAGGAAGCAATGCTTTATTTTGCTACATTAAAATAGGATAATTTTCAGCAACCATGTCAAATTTGAAATACAAAACCATGTTTAAGTCCTTACCCACTTCTTATAGGATTTCCCTTTCTTTTCAAGAGGTTGTCCCCTTTCTCCTTTGTGGCATTGATGAAAGACACCATATTACTCTTAGAAAAAACTAAACTATTTTCTCCTTGCAACATAATCTACAAAATTTACTCCCAAATCTTCACCTTTTTAATACTATGACTCTGCACACAACAAAACACTGTCAAAACCCCGATTTCAATATTAATAACTACATCTATAGAACAATGGTAAAATAAAATGCCAAATGTATGATTGAACCTTCATAACGTAGAGTTTCATGAAACCAGAGATAATAAGGGTGATTTTGGAACAAGATTGCCTCAGGATACAAGGAAAAGATAAGACCAAACACAAAGTTAAGAATCTTCAAGTTGTTGTTTTCTTGGACCTCTAGCAAATTTGGTGTTGCTAGTACTGATAATTTATGCCACCATGATTAAACATTTTTAGTTTAGTATTTTTATATTCTTCTTAGTTTATTTGACCTCTCTTGGACTATTATTTTCTCACCTTATCTTAGTTTTGGTCTTAGGCAAATAATTGGGCTTAATTGATAATTATTTTCGAATTTTCGAATTTTGTACTTACTTGACCTATCTTCCTTGTGCAAGGCCTAAAGGATCCTACAGAACTTCAAATGGAGCATATGAGTAGTCCTTGGAAATCTAAGGACAAGAGATACATTTTTGTCACAGATAAGTCGGGGCCAATTCTATCTTTTTAAGGGTCATTTTAGGCTTGGAAGTTAGAACCTGTGAACTTGGACTTTGGGCTACGAGATTGGGATTTTATTTGTATAATTAGCTTAATTAGATAAATTAGATGGGCCTAATTAGGCCCCATCGTTTCCTACTATTCATTCATAATATATATATATTAGTGTAGTTAGTTAGTTAATTAGTTAGTTCATTTTGTACAAATAAATTTGAGAAGCTTCTTGTGCAAGTTTTAAGATCAAACTTTTCTCTATCTTTTTCTCTCAACTTTTCTTCATTTTTCTTCTTCCTTTCATCTTTGTTCTTATCTTTTCTTGAACAAATTTCGTTGCTCTTCCAATGGTGATGATCATGGAAAGCTAAACAATCAATCAATCCAAGGACTCAGTCCAAGCAAGGAAGAATTTAAGTTCTTGTTTAGTATTTTAATCTCTATGTGAATGTTCATCTTCTTCTTAAATCCTATTTTCGATTTTCAAGATTATGAATTGGATCTTTGACTTGACTTAGGTTATACCTGTATTGCAGAATTAATCCTAATTTTATTTGTTTTTGTAACGATTCGACGATCATTATCACACCACTTTCTCCACTATCGACATGATTCTCTGAACAAACTTTGACTATTGTGACCTCTTGTACAAGCTATAAAAATGAGCTAGATGCGCATATGCATCACACCACGAACACAATCACAATCAATGCAATGAAAATAAAAATAGACCCATTTGCAACAATGCTGTTGTCAAACATAGGGTTGAATGGGTCACTAACACAAAAAGGGAGGAAAGGGTAAAAATGGTGACAATCATGTTTCAAGGTTTCAAATTTAGGGTTAAAAAAGGTTAGGAACCAGAAACATGTTTAATTGATTTTGAAAAACTATTTTCCTAAAATAAAATAAATAAATGGATATAAGATATTAATATAATAAAAACATTTAAAATATTACAAAGAGGTCCCCTGGACCAAATTGCAAATATTAAAAAACTTAATTGGTCAAACAAGCCTTTTGCATGACAGTGCACATGGCACAATGGTATTGATCATTCTACAACATGTACCAAATCATGTTCTCCATAACATGTACAACAGGAAAGGCCAGCAAAATTCTCATGTCCTTTGAAGTGATACATCGGCTTGGAGTAAAAAATTATTGAGACAAAAACAAAAAAGTAATTATTTACATAAACTAAAAAGAAAACTACATAATTTATTGGAACTAAAAGCAAAAGTATAATGTATAATAAGTGTGAGTTACATCCTATTGATGGAGGTCCATTGAAAGCTAAAGGTCTAGAAGGAGAGCTTGAAGCACTTCCTTTGGTGAGCTTTAAAGGACCAATGACAAGAGCTAAGACTTAAGCACTTCAAGGCCACATTCAAGCTAAATTGGGCAAGCATGAAGATACACACCAACTCAAGGATGACAAGAGCTGGATTTTGATGTCTCAAGTCCAATTTAATTCAATAAATTCTAGCACTTGTTAGAAGAAATTCGGTTTCCATTTATTTTAATCGATTACCTTGGTCTGTAATCAATTACCAACAATTCAATTTCACATAGAAGCAAGACTTGTCTATTTTAATCGATTACGAGAGATCTGTAATCGATTACATGAGCCTGAAAATTGTAAATAACTCTATTTTAATCGATTACAAGTGCGAATTAATTGATTACTTCAGCGTTGAAACTGCACTGCACATGTTGAGTAGCCAAGGGTCACTTTAGGGAAGCTTGCACTTCAAGCTTCATTTGGCTTCATTTCAATTTGAATTTTCCTTACATTTAGTGAAATTTAGCTTGTAATTTTGTGGCTTTTATAAGGTGTCAAAACTGAATGTAACTAACTTTGGTTCATTAATACAATTTTCAAAATTATTGTGAGAGTTTCTCTTTTGTTCTTGTGTAAGAACTTCTTGAGTCTTATCAATGACTTCTCAATGCTATTGTGGTGATTCTTCCTAGGCTTATTGGAAAGCTTTTTCATGGTGTCATCCATCTTCATTCCTAACCTTTCTTCTATCTTCCATTGCTGAATTAAAGAGCTTAAAAACAACCCCAAATTCTTGTGAAAGTGCAAAATTTAGAGTTCTTGAAGTTTGCTTGAATATTAAGTTTCATTGCAAGGTAGATTTAGGAAAATTAATGGCTATGGGTTCAGCTATACATCATAGCTACATCACGGTCATACATCACCTATGTACAACTTAATGACAAATTTATCCCCGAACTTTACAACTTAATGTTAAAATGGTTCTTAAACATTACAATTTAATAATAAAAATGATCTCACAAATTTAACAATAAGACAAAATTTTCATGCATTTTACATATTTAGAAAATAAATAAGAATTTTCATTTATTCATAGACTAAGTCACCAGTTTATAAATTAAAGGACCAAAATAATTATTTACTACATTTTTATATAAGCTTATTTTGTATTTAAACACTTACTTTATATTAATATTTAATGCTTTTAGTCCCTTTATATTATATTTTTATTTTATTTTTAGTCCCTATAAATTATATTTTTATATTTTTTAATTTTTTCCTTGTAAATTGTATTAGTTTTGTGTGTGTTTAGTGTTAAGGCATTTTACAAGTCTTATGCTACATATAATTTTTTTTTCCACCGATTATCGTTACTAAATACTTCCCTTATTTGTATTTTTTTATATTAATAATGATGTACAATATTCTTTTACTTTAATATTTTCACATCATTCATATCAAATTAATAATTATTAGTAAGCATTAAATTTATACATTAATAATATTTTTTAAAAATTAATAAAATTAAGTGCATTAACTCTTTTTATTGGTCTATGTGATTATGTCCAAAATACCTTATAAAAGAGAGTAATATTTTACTAGGCAACATCTTTGACCGATATAACACTTTCTAGCATCATTATTTCCTAACATAACATTTGTTGACATCAATAGTTATTGTCATGTTAGCAATTGTTAACATTTTTAATAACAGAGACTAACGATAAAAAAATAGAGATTGAGGGACAATTTTTTTAATCAAATAAATTTATTTATTTTTAAATATATTATTTACACTTAACAAAAAAATTTGTTGTGAGAAAGGATCATATTACATTAGTGTAATTTTGACCAACTATTATACCGTTTAATAATTTTTAATTGGATAATGTTTTATTAAAATTCATTGTTGGATTGGAGGTTCCTTTCACATAGATCATAAATACAAAATTTCATATTAATCTAATATTTATATATATGTCACCTCATTCATACATATTAAAATCAATGTGATATATCAAAATATATTAAAATATGAATCATTTGATTACATTCTTATTTTATTCAATTTTGACAAAATTTTACACAAACAATCTTGACAATATAGGTAGATATAATTCAACGGTTGGATCAATAAAAATTATATTTTTATAAAGTTATAAAATGGTGTAATAGTTGATTAAGTTATGCTAGCATAATTTAATCCCTCCTTTTATATATATAGAGAACATATATTATGAGAGTAAAGATCTTATATCAAATTGAGATGATTAAATATGAACCATATAATCATACATGGAGGGTTGAGAATTAATGTCGAAAAGTCACATGACTTTTTAAATGGTCACATAACATTAAATTTTGACCGTTCATGTTTCGTTATACGATCTAAATTTAATCCTCTCACTCATATAAAATACCTTCCTCTCATATGATATGTCCTCTCTCTTTCTCTTTCTCTCTCTATATATATATATATTATAAATATATGAATTTAATATCTATGCAAACTCTGCCTATGTGTGGTTCCATGCATGGCCTATCCCAAGCCAAGATAAAGGAGGAAGGTTGGCGTTAAGTGTTATGAACCGGTCGTAAAAATCCAACTATTTTTTATGTGATGAACCCTTATGATATTTCGTTGGGGGGTTCCCTTCGTAGCGACACAGTCAGCTAGGGTCCATGCCTAAAGGCAAGGCACCAGGTCTTCACCCAGATTTGGTGACAAGAAGGCAAGGGTCTCAACACGCAGATGGGCGAGCGTGGTGGGCAAACACTGCCCAGGGGTTTATGATGAAATTGGGAAGCTGGAACATAGGAACATTAACGGGTAAACTGAGGGAATTAGCAAATGTTTTTGCCAGAAGGAAAGTGAATATTATTTGTTGCAAGAAACTAAGTGGGTTGGAGAAAAGGCCAAGGAAGTGGAGGACACTGGTTTCAAGTTGTGGTATACAGGTACAACCAAGAGTCGTAATGGGGTTGGAATTATGGTTGATAGAAGTTTTAGAAATAAAGTCGTTGATGTCAAAAGGAAAAGCGACAAGATTATGATGATTAAGCTTGTAGTGGGGATCTAATTTTAAATATCCTTTGTGTGTATGCACCTCAAGTTGGACTATTATCAAATGAAAAGAACCAATTTTGGGAAGACTTGGAGGAGGTCCTGAGAGGAATCCCACGAGAGGAGAAGATTTTCCTAGGAAGAGATCTAAATGGGCATGCTGGTAAAAACAATAGAGGTTTTGATAGAATTCATGGTGGTTTTGGCTATGGAATGAGAAATGAGGTTGGAGAAGATGTTTTGAACATTGCACTAGCCTATGATTGGATGCTAGCGAACACTTTTTTCTGGAAAAGGGAGTCTCATCTTATCACGTATCATAGTGGTCAAAACTGTAGTCAAATTGATTTCTTTATGGCTAGAAGGGAAGATAGAAATTCATGTATTAACTGTAAGGTCTACCATGGAGAATGTGTGGTGACACAACATAAGTTTGTAGTTCTGGATGTTAGGTTCAACAAAGTTCTTAATTTGAGGAAGAAGGCTCAAAATCCAAAGATAAGATGGTGGAAGCTAAAGAAGGAGAAACATATAGAGTTTAAGGAAAACATGTTACGTGAAGGACCGTGGGAGTTTATTGGAGAAGCTAATGAAATATGGAATAAGATGGCTATGTGTGTTCAAAATGTGGGAAGGAGGGTGCTAGGTGAAAGTAAAGGAAACAAAGTCCTTACAAAGGAAACATGGTGGTGGAATGGAGAGATGCAAGAGGCTATTAAATAGAAGAAGGAATGCTTTAGATCTTTGCATAAGTGTCCCAATGATGAGAATTTGCAAAAGTTTAGAGTAGCGAGGAAAAATGCAAAGAAAGCAGTGCGGGAAGCTAGAGGCAAAGTTTTTTACGATTTGTATAAAAATCTTGGGAGAAAGGTATTTACAAACTTGCAAAATGAGGGATAAGAAGAGTAAAGACCTCACCCAAGTTAGATATATCAAGGATGAAAATAAAAAACTTTTGGTAAGGGATGAAGATGTAAGCGAAAGATGGCTAAACTACTTTAACAAACTTTTTAATGGGAATGGCGACAAGAGTGAGGTGGATTGGGAGGACATTTTTGATGATCTGAATAGATGATTTGTGCGCCGAATTAATACACATGAAGTTAAGGAGGCTTTAAAGAGGATGAAAAATAATAAAGCTTTGGAACCTGATGACGTCCCAATTAAAGAGTGGAGAGGTTTGAGAGATGTGGCAATAAAATGGTTGACAAATCTTTTTAATAGGATTCTTCAAACAAATAAAATGCTAGATGCTTGGAGGAAAAGTACGCTTGTGCCTATTTACAAAAACAAGGGAGATATCCAAAATTGTTCAAACTATAGAGGCATCAAACTCATGAGACATACTATGAAGTTGTGGGAGAGAGTTATCTAACATCGCCTAAGGAGGGAGACCAAGGTTTCCATAAATCTATTTGGATTTATGCCAAGAAGATGTATCATAAAAGCTATCTTCTTGATAAGACAATTAATGGAAAGGTATAGGGAAAAGAAGAAAAATTTACATATGGTGTTCATAGATCTTGAGAAAGCATATGATAGAGTTCCAAGAGAGGTCTTATGATGGACTCTTGAGAAGAAAAAGGTAGCATTCAAGTATGTTAATGCAATCAAGAATATGTACGATGGGGCTACCACATGCGTGAAAGCTTGTAATGGAACACAAAGGTATTTCCCTATCACGGTTGGTGTTCACCAAGGTTCAGCTCTTAGTCCTTATCTCTTTGCCTTAGTGATGGATGAACTAACGAAAGATATTCAAGAGGAAGTGCCGTGGTGTATGCTTTTTGCATATGATATTGTGCTTATTGATGAGACAAAGATGGTGTTAATAGGAAATTGGAATTATGGAGAAACACTTTGGAGTCTAAAGGATTCACGATAAGCAAGAGCAAGACGGAGTATATGAAGTGTAAGTTTTCGAGAGTAAGAAATGGTGATCAAGACACAATGCATCTACTTGGTCAAGAGGTACCCAAGAAAAATGTTTTTAGATACTTGGGGTCAATGTTGCAAAAAGATGGTGAGATTGATGAAGATGTAAATCATAGAATTATAGTAGGGTGGATGAAATGGCGGAGTGCATCAGGGTTTTTGTGTGACCGCAAAATTCCTCTTAAGCTGAAAGGAAAATTCTATAGAATAGTTGTAAGATCGACAATGCTATATGGAGCGGAATGTTGGCCAACACATAAGCAACATGAGCATAAAATAGGGGTAGCAGAAATGAGGATGTTAAGGTGGATGTGTGGATATACGAAGATGGATAAGATAAGAAATGAGGATATTCGAAGAAAGGTATCAGTGGTACCGGTATGTGAAAAGATGAGGGAACATAGATTGAGGTGGTTTGGGCACGTTATGAGACGACCACTAGATGCTCCCGTAAGAACAAGAGTTTGTTACCAAAAGCTTGACACAAAGAGAGGTAGATGTCGACCGAAACTTACCTGGGGAAAGGTAGTTAAACAAGATCTAATGGAATGGGATATAGATTGGCGGACGGTATGTCTTAGGACGGAGTGGAGAAAAGCTATAAGCTTGGTGGAGGGTTAAACCCATTAGTTGTTCTATGTTCCAGTCATTTCCTTGTTTTAGTTATTTTCCTCTTCTTTTCTCCCTTCTTCCTTTCACCACTTTTTATCTCTTTTGTCTTATTTCCACTTTTTTCTTCCCCTCCCCCTTTCTCTTTCTGTCACATTTACGATTTATCATTGGGTTCATCTACCATCGATCCCAATTAACTTAGGTTAAAGGTGTTGTTGATGTTGATGTTGAATTTAATATCTATGCAATGACATTATAAAACAATTTTAAGATAATTATCTTTAAAAATCAACAAACTTACCATATATAGTGGGTTGTGTGTGGATGACTATGTAAAACCTTATTTAATTTTCTCAGTATATATAATCAACATTTTTTTTTATCAAATATTATACGTAAGGTTTATAAATAAACTAAAATCACATAATTTTAAAATATAAAAACTAAGAATAAAATAATTAAAACTTAATTAAGAGTCAAAATTTCTTAAAATGGGAATCAAAAGTGTAACTAATTCTATATTTTTTTAAGATATTTTTGTTGGTGGGTGTAACGCCCCCAATTTCCTAATCAGGGTCATTACTAATCACACATCACAAACAAGCAGTTAATCAATCAGAGTTTAAGCAGTTTGGAAGCATACACTAGAAGTGACAGCATCACAGTCACTATCATAACACTGTACATCATAATATGGTGAATATACATCATAGTTTCATTGTACAATACAAAACTGTACAAATAACC
>PYAF01003481.1:165554-177693 GCA_007407185.1 Glycine tomentella | reverse complement strand
ATGGTTTGTGGTTTTATTCGTCAATGGGTAGATGATAATGTTTTAAATCATATTGCTAATGATTCACACGCCAGAACTTTGTGGGACAAGCTTGAAACCTTGTATGCTTCTAAAACTGGGAACAACAAATTGTTTTTGCTGAAACAGGCTATGAATTTGAGGTATAAGGAAGGTACTTCTATTTCTGATCACCTGAGTGATTTTCAAGGTTGCTTTGATCAGTTGTCTGGCATGGGTGTAAAATTTGATGATGAAATTTTGGGACTTTGGTTGCTTAATACTCTACCTGATTCTTGGGAAAATCTTCGTGTTACTTTGACTAGTTCTGCTCCTAGTGGTATTGTGACCATGGATTTTGTAAAAACTGCTACTTTGAATGAAGAAGTCAGACGGCGTACTCAACAGGCATCCTCTTCACAGACAGAGGTTTTGGTCACTGAAAACAAGGGGAGAAGTACAAATAGGGATCAAGAAGGAGGTCACAGAGGTAAAAGCAAGCGCAGAAGCAAATCAAGGTCTGAGCAGAAAACTTACAAGTGTAGTTATTGTGGTAAAAAGGGTCATCTTCAAAAGTTTTGTTATAAGCTGAAGAATGATAAGAAAGGCAAGCAAGAAAAGAGAAATGATGAGAATGGTGATAGTGTTGCCACTGCTAGTCCAGGAGATCTTTTGATTGTTTATGATGAGAATGTGGTCAGTGTTGCTTGTGATGATTCTAGCTGGGTTGTTGACAGTGGTGCCAGTTTTCATGTGACTTCTAGGAAGGATTTTTTCTCATCTTATACTCCAGGTGATTTTGGTGTGTTGAAGATGGGTAATAGTGATACGTCAAAGGTGATTGGCATTGGTACTGTTTGTTTGGAAACCAGCATAGGAACAAAGTTGATTTTGAAGAATGTCAGGCACGCACCAGACATCCATTTGCATCTGATTTCTACTAGTGTTCTAGATGATGATGGTTATTTTAATACCTTTGGTGGTGGACAGTGGAAGCTCACTAAGGGTTCCTTGATTGTGGCACGAGGTAAGAAGTTTTCAGGTTTGTATTGGATGAAAGCTTCTGTTTTAGTTGATGCTATAAATGTTGTTGACTGTGATAGTTCGTCAGATTTATGGCATAAGAGACTGAGTCACATTAGTGAGAAGGGACTGAATTTTTTGGCCAAGAAGAATCTTCTGTGCAAGGTTAGAAAAATATGCTCATTGTTTGGCTGGGAAACAAAATAGAGTTTCTTTTAAGAGCCATCCTCCCTCTCGGAAATCAGAGGTACTTGAGTTGGTGCATTCAGATCTTTGTGGTCCTATGAGGACTAAGACTTTCAGTGGTGGACTGTATTTTGTTACTTTTAAAGATTACCATCCGAGAAAGCTTTGGGTTTATGTCTTGAAGACTAAAGACCAAGTGCTTGGTGTTTTTAAACAGTTTCAGGTTTTGGTTGAGAGAGAAATAGGGAAGAAACTGAAATGTATTCGCACTGACAATGGTGGCGAGTTTTGTGGACTTTTTGATGAATACTGTAAACAGATGGGTATTCGACACCAGATGACGCCCCCCAAAACTCCTCAGCTCAATGGCTTGGCAGAAAGGATGAATAGGACATTGATGGAGAGAGTCAGATGTTTGCTTTCTGAAGCAAAGTTACCAGCTTCTTTCTGGGGTGAGGCTTTATGTACTATTGCACATGTTATTAACTTGTCTCCTGTTGTTGCTTTACAGGCTGATGTTCCCAACAGAGTGTGGTATGGGAAGGATGTTTCCTATGACCATCTTCGTGTTTTTGGTTGTAAAGCATTTGTGCATGTGCCAAAAGATGAGAGGTCCAAGTTATATGTCAAGACAAAGGAATGTATCTTCATTGGTTATGGCCATGATGAATTTGGCTATAGATTTTATGATCCGGTTGGAAAGAAGCTTGTTAGAAGCCGTGATGTCGTTTTTATGGAGGATCAAACCATTGAAGACATTGGGAAGACAGAGAAATCAGAGTCTTCAAGTATTGATGGTTTAGTTGATTTTGATCCAGTTCCTGATACAGATATGCCTGATGTAGCAGATTTTGACAATCATGATGATGCCCCTACTCATATTCCAGATGATACAATTGAGAATGTTGATAATGATGATGCTGGTAATTTTGTTGAGTCTGATGTTCCTTTTAGAAGGTCTTCTAGACAGCATTTGCCTTCTACTCGTTATTCATCTGATGAATATGTGCTCCTCACTGATGGGGGAGAACCTGAGTGCTAAGAAGAGGCTATGGAAAATGAGTACAGGAAAGAATGGATTGCAGCAATGGAGGATGAGATGAAGTCTTTGCATGATAATCATACTTTTGAGTTGGTCAAGTTGCCTAAGGACATGAAAGCTTTGCAAAATCGGTGGATTTATAGATTAGAGACTGGAGAAAACAATTATGTTTCACGATACAAAGCGAGATTAGTTGTCAAAGGCTATCGTCAGAAAAAGGGCATTGATTTTGATGAAATCTTCTCTCCTGTTGTTAAAATTTCTTCCATCCGAGTTGTTTTTGGTTTGGCAGCCAGTCTTGACTTAGAGGTTGAGCAGATGGATGTGAAAACTACTTTCCTTCATGGTGATTTGGAAGAAGAAATTTACATGGAGCAACCTGAACGCTTTGTGGTGAAAGGTAAAGAGAATTATGTCTGCAAGTTGAAGAAAAGTTTGTATGGGTTGAAACAATCCCCGAGGCAGTGGTACAAGAAGTTTGAGTCTGTTATGATCCAACAAGGATTCAAGAAGACTACTTCAGATCATTGCGTTTTTGTGTAGAAATTCTCTGATAGTGATTTTATCATTTTATTGCTATATGTTGATGACATGTTGATTGTTGGTCATAATTTGTCTAGAATTAACAGGTTGAAAAAGGATCTTAGCAAGTCTTTTGCAATGAAAGACTTGGGACCAGCAAGACAGATTCTTGGAATGCATATTACTCGTGATCGAGAAGCCAAGAAGTTGTGGTTGTCACAAGAGAAGTACATTGAGAAAGTACTTCAACGTTTTCATATGGATAAAGCTAAAGTGGTAAGTACACCTCTGGCTTCACACTTTAGGCTTAACACTAAACAAGCTCCTTCTAGTGATAAAGAAAAAGAAGACATGCAATCTGTTCCCTATGCATCTGCAGTAGGAAGTTTGATGTATGCAATGGTTTGCACTAGGCCTGATATAGCCCATGCAGTTGGTGTTGTTAGTCATTTTCTTTCTAATCCTGGTATTGAGCATTGGAAAGTTGTGAAGTGGATGTTGAGATATCTCCGTGGTACTTCTAATTTGAAACTATGTTTTGGAATTAGGGAGCCCATTCTTTGTGGTTACATTGATTCTGACTTGGCAGGGGATGTTGATTCTAGAAAATCTACTTCTGATTATTTGATTACCTTTGCAGAGGGAGTTGTGGCTTGGCAATCTAAGTTGCAAAAATGTGTTGCATTGTCTACAACTGAGGCTGAGTTCATTGCTATTACTGAAGCATGTAAAGAGTTGCTTTGGATGAAAAAGTTTGTGCAGGAACTTGGTTTTGAGCAGCAGAGGTATATTTTATTTTGTGATAGTCAGAGTGCTATTCACCTTGGCAAGAATCCTACATTCCATGGTAAATCTAAACATATTGATGTGCGATATCATTGGATACGTGATGTTTTAAATTCTAAGTTACTGGAACTTGAAAAGATTCATACAGATGATAATAGTTCTGATATGATGACAAAGACACTACCAAAGTGGAAGTTTGAAGCTTGTCGATTTATTGCCGGTTTGGCATTTGCCTCCGCTTGAGTCGTAGGGGGAGTTTGTTGGTGGGCCTCCTTCAAGTGGGCCTACCACTTTAATAAAATAATAAAAAAAGAAGCATTACGGAATAGGAGCTGCACCCTAGCTGTTTTTCAGTTTTTCATCTTCTGCTAGCGCCGTCACATACGTGAAGAGAAAAAGCTTTGCTCACTTTGCTGTATTGGTTGGATACTCATTTGTGCTCTGTTTTGGATGAAATTTCAGCCAATTATTCCTAAAATTGTGGGCTTTCATCTGGTATACTCAGAACTTTATTTCTCTCATATTTTGGCAGAAGATATTTTTACCTTGTTGTGGGTCTCTATTTGAATATTGTTGCATTGTTGATTTCCCACTATTTTAAGAGTGAGTATGCATTTATTTGTGAGGTTCTGTTGTAGAAACTCTTTGTTGTACTCTTTGATATTTTACATAGTGGAGAATTTTTCTGAACTTGGTCCCGTGGTTTTTTGTCCCTCACATTGGGGGTTTTCCACGTTAAAATTGTTGGTGTTCTTCTTGCTATTATCTTTTTATTTTTCTGCACTCTTGGATTTTTGGATTGTCGTATATTACGCTTCTCACATGTTTACTCAAGCAAGAAAAGTTTTATTTACCATTGCATATTTGTGTAATTTTTCCGCTGTGCATACGTGCCTTTCCCAAAAATTTTCTCAAATAGCAATTCTAGTATACCATTCTTGCATTGCCAAGTTTTGTTTTGTTTTTTAAAAAAAACTCAAGGATGCATATGCCAAAATCAAACTCTTCTTTTTTCACAAACTCATTATGTATTATCAATTTAGCTACCATCATTGAATTTAATTTTTGTCTTCTATAACTTCTTTGAAACGTTACAGTTGATTAAATTAACATTGTCATTAAAAAGTTTTAATTAAAAACATGCAATCATAAAAGAATAAAATAAATTAAAAATTAATTTATATGTATCCAGTTCAATTTATTTTAAATAAATAATATTTTTGTCTATTTTTAAAATATTTTATAAAGTGATTGTTTCTCTAAAAATAATTTATCACAAGTACACCCTTAAAAATAATATACTGAAGGAATATTCAATTAATACATTAATATTTTTCATGTATTCTCAATTAATTAGAGGCTTTCTAAAAATAATTAATTAGAAACTATTTTAGATATGATTTTAAAAATATTTATTACAAAAATCAATAATATTATAATACAATCGGTGCTGAATGTTAGTATAAAAATTTATTTACGTTCTTAGTATATTAAAATTAAATTCTTAAGAAAATAATCTACACCTATTCAAATGTAAAATCACTACATCACCATATTTAATTATTGTTTTTTTACAATGGTCACTCTAAGATTAATTAGAAAATAATCTACAATCTATGATCTCAATGCATGCATACTTTTTTTTGTTGACCGGATGGGACTTGAGAGCCCGAAAACAACAGAAAAACAAACTACAAGATTCTTAATGCTGACTTATCCGCCAACTAGACTAGGAATAGGAAAGCTAAGGGGTCTGCAGAAAGAACACAAGCCCCTGAGACAAGACATAAACCATGTTTCCCAAAAACCTTAGATTACATTCTCTAAAAATGTGCTTGAAAAACACCATCATAAAAGGAATAATGTTGTCTTTAATTGCCCGACAAATCTGAAAGCATTCATGATCTTCATTACAACCATCCTGGATTAGTTGAATTGCTTCACTCTGACGCTCTCTAACAAGTTGAACTCCATGAAAAATGGTCCAAAGTTCAGCTTTCAAAGATGGTTATTTAAAAACTATTTTTAAAAGCTTGCTTTCAAAGCCAGTTTCTTCTCTCTATGTACAAACCGTCTTTGAATGCCTTTAAATATTTTATTTCTTGCTTACTTTTCTCTGTTAACTCCTTTCCTCTCTGCGAAACTAGTTTATCTCATCTCTCTCACCCTCGCTCTCAGTGTTGTTACTCTGGTCCGCCATCATTGTCGAATCCACCGCCATCATCACACCCACCTTCACTCTCACTCATCACTCACTACGAACCTTCTCTCGGATCTCTCGGTCCGATCTCGTACTTGAAAGAGGAGCCGCACTGGTGCATGAATTTTGTCTCAAGGCCTTCGAGAAATTCCTGTCCATGAAGGAACCCACGTGGTCCGACAACACTTACCCCCCATCGACTTCCAATCTGCTACTACTCCGCGCCGAAGAAGAAGCCCTCACTACAATCCGTCGATGACAGATCTCGAGCTTCTCTGCTACTTCGACAAGCTCGGCGTCCCTCTCAACGAGCAGAAGCGCCTTGCCAACATCGTCGTCGAAGCCGTCCTCAACAGCGTCTCCATCACCACAACACACCGCAAAACCCTATAAAAAGCCAACATCATTTTCTGCTCCATCTCCGAGGCCATTACGAAGTATCCTGATTTGGTGAGAAAGTATTTGGGAAGAGTATCTTGATTAAGGAGTTTCCTGCTGCATCTCAGTGCCATATAACATTAGTGGATAGGAGAGAACAATTAACTAGCATGACTGTAGGGGTGGGCATGGATTTTTAAAAATCCAATTAATATTCAATCTATATCTATTTAAATGGATTAGATTTTAAATTTATATCCATTATTTTTTAAAAGAAAATAGATTCAAGATCCAATCCATTTAAATGATTATGGATTTGGTCATATCCAATTTATATCCACTTAAATGTTATAAGTTTTTTTTTTTACAAATTTTAGTTATTAAATGCTAAAAAGTGAAAACAGTACCTGACTATTTAAGAGCTATTTTTAACCGATCTTGATCAAGACTATTTTTGATCAATCTTGCTTGGTGTATTTTTGGCCTACCTTAACCAGGAAAATTTCGACAAATATCGGTTTAGAAATTTTTAAACCAACATCAACCAGGACTATTTTTTGGTTGACATCAGTCAGTGCATTTTCGGTCAACATTGGTTAAGGATGTTTTTGGTTGATCTTAGGTTGGTTTAGGTTGGCTAGGGTTTTTAGTCAATGTTGGTCAGTGATATTTTTTAGCCAACATTGACTAGAGGTTTTTCGATCAACATCGATCGTGACTAGTTTTTGCCTGATGTTGGTTAGGGTTTTTGTGGCTAACATCAATAAGGTTTTTTTTTGCCGATGTCAATCATTGATATTTGTTTGCCAACATTCATCAGGACTACTTTTTGGTCGATGTTAACTAGGTTTTTTTGCTGACGCTGGTTGAAACTATATTTTTGTTGGCCAACATTAACAATAACTATTTCTTTCGGTTGGCATTAGATAGGGATATTTTTTGTTGACATCAACTAGAGTTTTTTCTATCAACGTCAATTGGGGGAATATGTTGGCCGTCGTCAACTAGGTTTTTTGGCCGATGTCGATCAACGATGTTTTTCAGCAGATGTCGGCCAAAAAATAGTCTCGTTAGACGTCGACTAAAATATCCCTATTCGACATAAATCGAAAAACCTACCTGACGTCGATAAAAAAAATAGTATTGACTAATGTCGACCAAAAAGACTTTGGATGTCATCAGCCAAAAAATAGTCCCAATCAATGTTGGCTAAAAAACCTTACCAACATTAACCGAAAAATAGCTCAACCAATGATGGCTTAAAATCATCATTAGTTGACGTCGACCAAAATAATTCTAGATGACATCGACCAAAAAATGGCTTCTAACAAAGTTGGCCAAAAAAACCTAGTCATCATGGTCCAAAACATTATATTGGATTTAAAAATCTAAACAAATATTCAATTCATATTCAATTAATTGGATTGGATTTAAAATCCAAAAAACTGTTTGGATATGAAACTAATCCATTTAAAGTGAATTAAATTGGATATGAATTATTTTATGGATATGAATTTCTTTGCACAACTCTAAGCATGAGTAGCTTATAATTGGTGAGTTTCTTGAGTTAGTGAGTGTTCAACAAACTAATGGTGATTGGTAGTAGCATAGTATGTGGGGTAAGGTGGCAATGCATAGTATAATTCTTAAAAAAATTCTGTAAGATAGGGTCTGCAATAAGAGGCCATTATATTTTTCTGCATAGTGTTTCTTTATTTACTGGATAGTTTCCTGTGACCAGAAGTTTCCTTAGACAATTACTTTTGGTGATATAAATGTGTTCTTAACTCTTACACCATGCTTTCTCTTTTATTAGTGTTGGTACTAGACAAGTTTCAGTGTGTAAGGTGAGGTATTATAACAGTAGAAGAGATAAGTTAGAGAGGTTCAAAATAGAAGGCAGATTCAATTTGGAAGAAAATCTTGAAATGGAACTATTCATCACCTGGTGTGTTTGAGGCTATCAGATTAAAAAATATGAAATTAAAAGCAAATGAGCTAATCTAGTACTTTCAATCTTTTGACTTTCTTTAATAAAGGTAATGGCCCCTCTTCAATTTATGAAGAACAGGTTAGTAAACAGAAACAATCATCTATCAAAGATGATTCATGTCAGCTATAATAAGTATAAGCTTGTGTATGCTTGTAATCCTTAACAATAATTCTTTTGGTTCATGCTTTCCTATTTAACCTTCATTCTTTCCTATTTAAACTTGTGCGATCTTTTTCATGTTTCTATCAATATAAGATTGCTAGAGTTTAAAAGACATATAGGAGGAAAAGATGAGCCTGAAATAAATGTTTTTTTTTTATATATAATCTCAATGGTTCTTAAAGTAAAACAAAATTTATCATTGTTTTTTTAATTATCTAGTATTTGTTTCATAAATTTATCTTTTTAATTTAATTTATTTTATTTATTACAATAATTAAATTAAATTAAATAAATAAATAATTTTTTTTTTAATTTACACCCCCATCAGGATTAAAAGACACAATCAAATTCTCGTTATGAAAGAGATTTTGATACGGGAACAAACCAAGAAGTTGAGATGAGGACTGAAGCTACAAGGGATGTAGACATGACAGAACAACAAGACACTAGTATTGCTGAAAGAAAGGCTATACGGGCAAGAAGGAAACCAATTAGATATAGAGATGATGTGTCATAAACATGTAAAGGGGTTAGTTAGATGGATGATGTGTTATCAGCATGTGGAGAGTTAGTTAGAGGGGTTACAAGTGTAATAAATAGGGAGGAAATAAGACATACGGGTATGCTCTATGAATTTTGATGAATAAACAATTCTTTCTCAACTCTTCTAATTTCGCTTCCTCTTCCTTCTTATTTCTTCTTTCGGGTAACACACCTCTACCAATTTGGTGCTTCCATTGACGAACCATGGCCCCGGAAACACGTGCTAGATCCTTTGATGATCGTCTTGACACCACACAAGCTGAAGTAGAGGTGTTGAAGGAACAAATGAACAAATGTTTTCAAGAATTATCTTGCAAATTGGATGCTATGATACCCCTGATGCATGGCGCGATTGGCGCCAGACCTGGTGCGGTTAGCGCCAGACGTTCGGCAGGTTCATGCTGGTAGCGTGGCTATGGCGCGAGTAGCGTCATTTGGCTGAGAGGTTGGCGCGGGTAACGCCAAGGGTGGCTCAGGTCACGCCATAAGTACCCTGGAAAACTATTTCCCTCGGGTTTTTCACGCGGTCCGCGCCAAAGGCAGTGTAAGGACCCTCATTCCTAGCATCAGGATTCTTCCTTAGAAAATCTGATAGCGCCAGACCCATTAGCTGTGGCACTGATGGCTCCAGGACGGCGCTGGTGGCGCCAGATGTTCGGCCAATTCACGTTTTCAGCATGGCTATGGCGCTGAACGCGTGGATTGGTCGAGAGGTTGGCGCGGGTAGCGCCAAGGGCCGCGCGGGTCGCACCAGAACTGCCCTGGATGGCGCTGATGGCGCGGGTCGCACCAATTGGTCGAGGGAATTGGCGCGGATGGCGCCATAGGTTCGGGAAGTTGACACTGTTGGCGTGGGGATGGCGCTGTTAGCGCCGGATCACCGAAATTGTGGCGCGGATCGTGCCAGACCTCGGGCAGGCCTAGTATAAAGAGCCAAAAACGCGAAAAACTGAGGGAGAAAACAGTTTTCTTCGTCCCTCAGCCCCAAACCACCATTGTTAACCTCCCCAAGCTTCCCAGGACCTCTTTGCTTCATCTAAACACCTCCCTATGACTGCTAAACTTGAGAGAAACCTTTAAAATCTATAATCCTTCATTTGCTTTCTTGAAAACCCCTTGTGAGTGAGAATTGGATTCTCAAGAAAAACTCAGAGAACTTGAGAGTGGCAAGGACCCACGGCTTGGAAAGGACAATAGAGCTTGAGGAAGCTGTCCTGAAGTCTTTTTGGTCGCCACTGAGGTAAGAAACTCGAGTTTCCCCGGTTGATTTGGGATTTGGGGTTTTCCTGTGAATAGTGACCCATATGAGCTGGGGCTAGAATTAGCCCAGGGTCTTGTAGAGAAACTTGTTTAGAATGGTTTAGTGATGAAGGATTAGCTTTCAGTTTCTAATTTAGATGACTTTGTATCTTGGCTCTGTGGCTTGTATGTGTGGTTTGTGTGATAAGTCACTTGTGGTTTTGGAGCCATGCCAGAGCCTTGATTATGCTTGTGTTGAGCCTGAAAGGCTAGTGGAATGGTGCCTTGCTTGAGGCTTACACCATTCCATCCATATGTTGAGTTATAAAGCTAATGTGAGTTGTGCTCAGGCTTGTGTTGCATTGAGTCTGGAATGACTCAGATGGTTAGTATGCAGTATTGGTAGACCTTGTGAGGTCTATGAGTAGCCTAGTGTGGGCTAGACTTGACTGAACCCTAGGATAAGGGAATTCTGTATATGATATGTTCTGTGCTTGGATGCCTGTGGATTGGTTTTGATATGGATATATGCCTTGATTAGGCCATGATTGTGAGATTGTTGGTGGCGGGAGCCACAGAGCAGGGACTGGATCACAGATTGAGACCTTGCCAGGTAAGTTCAGTGTCCCTGGGGATGAATTCCCATTTTGGTTGCACACCACACTCCTGGGGAGTGTTGGTCATGATACATAATGCATGCATTGGCTGTTGCATTGCTTAAATTGATATTGTATGCATCTGTATTGGATGAATGTATGCTGTGATTGGGATATCTCTGTTGGCCAATAGATGAATACAGGCATTGAGGAGCTCTGCCATGTATTCAGGCGTTGAGGAGCTCGGCCAGGCATTGAGGAGCTCTGCCATATATATTGATGTGATACTGACGTTGAGGAGCTCCGTCAGGGCGTTGAGGAGCTCCACTAGGCATTGAGGAGCTCTGCCATCTGTATGATCATGATATGATGAGGGCCAGAGGGCCAGGCCAGTGGGCCATGTTTGATATGTTTGCCTGATGTGTGTATTGTGAATTTGTGGGCTAGGGTGGGGATGATCTCCGACAGACCCTGAGCTTACTGAGATATGTTATCTCACCCCATGTGGGGTTTCTATGATTTAAGGTGACCCTTCTGGAAGAGAAGATCAGTCTCAGGGCAGGAGGCCCGATAGAGACTAGGCTGCTTGACTGAGGAGCAGCAGGAAGAGCTTGGAGGCTCTATTTTATTTTGAGTCTGTTATGTACCCTTGAGAAGGGTTGTATAGTTCTGTATACCCTCGAGGAGGGCTGTTATTCTTTTGTATCACCACGGTGTGGTGAAGACACTGATGTATTTGACTATGTACAGAACTATTTGAGTTTATGACATGAGACTTTCCCCTGAGTATTAATGTTGTATATTTGACAATCTGCCTAAGTCTTTTAGTTATCCGTCTTTATGATGTATGATATGAGAAACTGGATCAGCAGGGGTATGATATTTGTTCTTAGGTGTGTGATATTCATAATATGTTCTCTTTCCATACATAATGAATCAAGAAAAATGATTATGTTCTTCCGCTGAGGTTTTATATCATGTTCTTATGCGCTAATCTGATATTATTAATGATAACACGTCGGAGGCCTACGGGGTATTACAGGCAGCGCGGATAGCGTCAGTTGGTCGAGGGGGTTGGCGTGGACGGCGCTAGTGTGGCGCGAATGGAACCACAGGTTCAGGAAGTTGACGCTGATGGCGTGGGGATGGTGCTGTTGGCGCCAGAGCACCGCCATTGTGGCGCGGATAGCGCCGGAGGTGGCGCGAATCGCGCCAAACCTCGGGCAGGACCATTATTTATAGGCCAAAACGCGAAAATGGAGAGGAAAAACTATGCTTCTTCATCCTCCAGCCCCAAACCTCCATTGTTGACATCTCCAAGCTTCCTAGGACCTCTTTGCTTGATCTAAACACCTCCCTATGACCATTAAACGTGAGAGAAACCTTTTGAAAGCTTAAATCCTTCATCCTTTCTTTTGAAAACCCCTTGTGAGTGAGAATTCCTTCTTTTGAGAAATCTCTGAAACTTGAGT
>PYAF01003481.1:152685-162712 GCA_007407185.1 Glycine tomentella | reverse complement strand
GGTGTTGTTGTTCCTCAGACATTACGGTTTAAAAGTCTCATTGGCAAATCTGAATTCTCATTGTTAGTGGATGGAGGAAGTACACATAATTTCATACAACCAAAGGTTGTTTCTCACTTGCAATTACCAATCAGTTCTGACAGAAGATTCGATGTTATGGTGGGGAATGGACAAGTTCTGCAATGTGAAGGTCTATGCTTAGCAGTACCAGTTCAAATTCAGCAACATATTTTTTTGGTGGATTTTTATGTTCTACCATTGCAAGGAGCTGACATGGTTCTCGGTGTTCAGTGGTTGCAAATATTGGGGCCAGTTACTGTGGACTATAGCAAGCTAACCATGGAGTTTATATGGAATGGTAACACTATCAAACTCAAAGGAAAGTCTCACACGGGTCCTATATCTCTCAACCAGTTCAGGCGTATTCAACAAAAGGGACAAGTTGCATCATTATTTCAGTTACAAATGTTGGATTTCTCTATTGCATCCAGTCCAACAACAATCAACCCACAGGTTCAACAATTACTGATCGAATTTGATTCCTTATTTCAAGAGCCTACAAACCTTCCACCCCATCGCCAAATAAACCATGAAATCCATCTTGAACCTTATGCCATGCCTGTTAATGTAAAACCTTATAGATACCCTCATTTTCAAAAAGGAGAAATAGAAAAACAAGTTGCACAGATGCTTAATTTTGGATTTATTAAACATAGCACCAGTCCCTTTTCATCCCCTGTGCTCTTAGTTAAAAAAAAAGATGGTACTTGGAGGTTTTGCATTGATTATAGAGCCCTCAATGCTATTACCATCAAGGATAGGTTTCCTATTCCCACTGCCGATGAACTAATGGATGAACTAGGAGGATCTCAAGTATTTTCTAAGCTAGATTTAAGGGCTGCTTATCACCAAATTCACCTGAAACCAGAGGATATCCATAAAACAGCCTTTAGAACTCACCAAGGCCATTATGAGTTCTTGGTCATGCCCTTTGGGTTGACCAATGCCCCTTTAACATTTGAGGCTTATATGAACCTCATTTTACAGCCATATTTGCGCAAGTTTGTTGCTGTTTTGTTTTATGATATACTTGTGTATAGTCACTCTATGGAGGCCTATATTCAACACCTTCGGCAAGTTTTGCTTATTTTACAGCAACATCAGTTTTTCATTAGAAAAAAATAAATGTTCTTTTGCTCAAACAAAAGTGGAATACCTTGGGCATGTAGTGTCAAATGTTGGTGTAAGCATGGATCCTAACAAAGTAAATGCCATGCTAGAGTGGCCTGTTCCTATGAATATCAAACAGTTGAGAGGATTTCTTGGCCTTACTGGCTATTATCGTAAGTTTGTACAAGGGTATGCAAGCATTGCAGCACCTTTAACTGAGCTGCTTAAGAAAGAAGCTTTCCTCTGGTCTAATGCTACTCAATCAGCCTTCGATTGTCTCAAAAAGGCCATGACTACTGCTTCGATTTTGGCTCTACCTAATTTTGATCTAGATTTTATAATAGAAATTGATGCTTCAGACCTAGGTGTTGGTGCTGTTTTGCTTCAAGGGGATCATCCTCTTGCATTTTTTAGCAAAAAATTGTCATTGAGAATGCAACAAGCTGCAGCTTATGTTAGGGAATTATATGCCATCACTGAAGCAGTCAAAAAGTGGAGGCAATACTTGTTAGGAAGGAGATTCATAGTGAGAACAAATCAGAAGAGTTTAAAGGTGCTATTTGACCAAGTAATTCAGACTCCAGAGCAGCAATATTATTTGTCCAGGCTTCTAGGCTTCCAATACACTATTGTTTATAAGCCAGGCAAGGAAAATCAGGTAGCTGATGCTTTATCTAGGCAGCCAGAATTGATGACTCTTATGACTATATCCACCAATCAATATGACATGTTAGCAACTCTTAGACAAGAGAACCTTGATTCTGATTTTTTAAAACAAAAATATAAAGCATTGGAGTCTGATCCTAGTTTTCAACCAGACCTGCAGGTTCGTGATGGTCTGCTATTACAAAAGGGTAAATTGCTTATTGACCATTCTTCCCTTTTGGTGCATCAGATTTTATTGGAATGTCATTCAACGTTGGCTAGTGGTCACTTTGGTATTCAAAAGACAGTTGCTCGTGTCTCTATTAGCTTCACATGGTCCAATATGCAGAAGGATATCAAAAAATTTGTTAACTCTTGTTTGACTTGTCAACAAGTTAAGGCTCCAACACAATCTCCTGCTGGACTTCTCCAACTTATTCCTATTCCTGATAGAATTTAGGAAGACCTTTCTATGGATTTTATTGTTGGACTTCCCAATTCTTATGGATATACTACAATTCTAGTGGTTGTTGACAGATTGTCAAAAATGGCACACTTTGGTATGCTACCTAGGAAGTATGATGCATTGAAAGTGGCAAACCTATTCACTCATATGGTTTGTAAGCTTCATAGAATTCCTAGATCTATTATTTCGGATAGAGACCCAATATTTTTGAGTAAATTTTAGGTTGAACTCTTTCAATTGAGTGGCACGAGTTTGAAAAGATCCACTGCATATCATCCACAATCAGATGGCCAATTTGAAGTGGTCAATAGAGTGCTTGAACAGTACTTAAGATGCTTTATAGCTGATTCTCCAAAACAATTGTCCAAATTTTTTCCATGGGCAGAGTTTTGTTATAACACCGCCTTCCATTCAGCTGTGGGTATGTCTCCATTTAAGGTGGTATATGGTCGTGACCTTCCTTCCCTTTTGGACTATATACCCACTACAACAACGCTTCCTGAGGTTGATTCCTTGCTCATTGATAGACATGTAGTGATACAACAGCTCAAAGGTAACTTGCAAAAAGCTCAGCAACATATGAAACAATAGGCAGATGTACATAGGCGTGATGTGCAGTATAAGCCAGGTGATCTAGTGTGGGTTTAACTTCACTCTTATAAGCAGCAGTCAGTTGCTCTTTGCCGTAATTACAAGCTTATTCGTCATTTTTTTGGACCTTTTCTAATTGAGAGACGCGTAGGCAAAGTTGCATACAAACTTAGTTTACCACCATCTACAAGGATTCACCATACTTTTCATGTTTCCCTCTTAAAACCATTTCGGGGAGACCAAGATATAACTCCATTTCCATTACCTGGTCTGTTCAATGCTGGTTTGCCCGTGCTGCGTCCTAAACAGATCCTTGATTCTCGCCAAGATACTAATGGTTTATCTGAAGCTCAGGTTTTGTGGGATAATATCTCTTTTGAATTGATCACTTGGGAGCAACTGCATAAATTTCAGCAAGAGTTTCCTACCTTCAACCTTGAGGATAAGGTTATTTTCAATGATGGGGGTATTGATACGGGAACAAACCAAGAAGTTGAGATGAGGGCTAAAGCTACAAGGGATATGGACATGATAGAACAACAAGACACTAGTATTGCTGAAAGAAAGGCTATACGGGCAAGAAGGAAACCAATTAGATATAGAGATGATGTGTCATAAACATGTAAAGGGGTTAGTTAGATGGATGATGTGTCATCAGCATGTGGAGAGTTAGTTAGAGGGGTTACAAGTGTAATAAATAGGGAGGAAATAAGACATACGGGTAAGCTCTATGAATTCTGATGAATAAACAATTCTTTCTCAACTCTTTTGATTTCTCTTCCTCTTCCTTCTTATTTCTTCTTATTTATTCTTTCGGGTAACTCACCTATACCAGATTCAACAACCAAAGAAACTTAAAAGAAACTTAATTGCATTAAAATTCTCATTTGCGAGTAAGACCCATGTAATTAGTGTGGCCATATGGTTTAAACAACTCTGCAAAAAGACCGTTCTTTCTTCTGGGGTTACGCTTCATGTCTTTGCACAATTGATCATGATACCATATGTCACAATTAGCAATGCATGATTTCCAATAATATTTTCCACCATATTGCTTCATATTGTCTTCCCACAATTTCACGTCCTTTTCCATCTCTCTTATACCAGGCAACTCTATGTTTCCATCCAAGAAATGCACCGGCCACAAGCTTTTCATTTCTGAGGCAAAAATATTTGATATGCCCTCGGTATATCCTACCATTGCCAACTGTGGGATTCGAGGGTGAATTATTGTCTGAATTGTTACAACATAGGTAATGTTTAGAATTAATCTTTATATAAAAAGATAATGCAAGAATAAATAGTCTATGCATTACTAAGTATATATAAAAGGTTATTCGATTAACATTTAATCACATGTATGCAAACTTAATAATAAAACAAGAATATTTTTTGTAACAATAATAAAATCTTTCATTTGTAGTTCGTATTAACAGACATAGCAGGCAAAATTTACATAAGTCTTGTTTGAGCTACATTAATGGTAGTTTTTTCATTTTCTTTTTCTCTCATAGTATAGGGAAGAAGTGAATTATAAGGGTACTAGTAATTGAGTTAAGGGATCAAAGTATCAACTTTGTTTACTAACATGTTATTTGTTTACATAGAGCTAAGTTTGGATTCCTTAAAGAAAGTTGAGTTCGAGCTATGTGTTAAAGATATAATTTGAATTTAAATTATTGTTTCTCTTAGATAGGAATATGTTTTTAAAATAGTGTAGATAAGAAGAAGTTTGAATTTTTGTTTCCTAGTTTAAATTATTGTTTCCTAACATTGTGCTCAGTTTGCTAACATTACTTAGTATAAATATACCTCATTTAAGAGGTGAAATATGAGTGAATGAATGAATGAATGAATAAGGAATTATTATTCCAATTTATGTGTATCTGATTTTTAACATGGTATCAAAACCATGGTTCCCTCCATGAAAAAAATTATCTTCCGCTGCCATAAGAGTCTTTCTTCTTCACATTCTCAAATTTACATCTCTTTTTTCTTCCCGCATCAATACCTATATTTCACTTTTATTTCTCCTCCTTAACATTCACCTTCTTTGATTCCGGTATAAATTATGATTATTATTATCATGAACTCCATCTTTGCCTCACATAACCTTTGCATCTTCAGTCTTGGCTTCAATCCCTTCCCGTACCTCAATCTTCTTCCTGAAAACAACACAAACGACGCAACACAAACCCGTTTTGAACCCTTCTCGTACCTCAGTTTTGAAGCCTCCGTGCATGTATTCCATCTGAAGGTCATTGATGTGAAGCTCGTTGTATTGTTCTGATTCCTTCACAGACCAACCCTGAAGTCTATTGAATTGAACATGTAATTGTTCTAAATTCCTTCTCATATCTCAATTCTCCATGCACGTATTCCATTTGAAGGTCATTGATGTGAAGTTCATTGCACTGTTCTGAATCCTTCATAGACCAGCCCTGAAGTCTATGAACATGTGATTGTTCTGAATCTCTTCTCGTATCTCATTTCTTTTTTTACTTCATATAACCGAAGTACCTATTGTGAACTATCTTGAAGCATCTCCTGAACCTGTTACTGCTAGATGAGTGTTTGAAGAAATAGTTGACAAGTGAGCATGACCAATATTCATGCACCAACTTGAGGGGAAGTGTTGAAAGGATGTTTTTGAATTTAAAATATTTTTATTTTAGATAAGAATACAAGTTGTTTAAATTTAAACTGGTTGTTAGCATTTTGTTTAGATAGGATAAAATTATTTTTCTGTTTCCTATTATTGTGATATTTGTCATGAAAACAATTATTTATCCGTATCTAGTTTTTAACACTATATGAATAAAAAAAAGGTGTTTAGAAGTAAAGATTCGATTAGAAATGACTAATTAGGTTTTTTGAAGAATATTATTCATTGCCAAAATCAAAGTCTACTTTATACCAATGCTTAATCCAAAAAAAGTATCAATTTAATTATATACTAGCTGAATTTTTGAAATTTGTTAACGTAATTTTTTTTTAGTGACACAGAAATTAAACTCATAATATAATTATGAGAATATTTATGTAATGATAATGAAGACTTAAATATATCTTTTTGATTTTTTATTTTCTGGAAATTAATTTTGATTTAAGTTGTCATAATTTTCTATTTGATCTTATATTGAAATGCAATAACACATGCCTCTAGTTATTGTTAGAATAAGTAATACCATAATTCACTGAAAAAAAATTTTAAGTGATACCATTGCAAACAAATTACCCATGTATATGCATCAAAAACTACCTATGTATGTAGTGTTTTAAAAACGAGATCGGTCCTCGACTTGGTCAAGGGGCTGAATTGATGTGTCATTAATTGAACTAGTGAGTTAACAATTGAATTGTATGAATCGAGGTATGTAACATAAAAAAATATAAGTGTATATATATATATATATTATTTATGTTAAGTATATTAATTAGTGATAGTGGTCTAGTGGTAAGTTTATCTACTAATATTTTTCAAGTCTTGAATTTGAATCTTGAGATTTGATCCAATGGCTTAGACCGGTTACACCATCGATTCCCAACCGGTCTAAAAGATTTTTAAAACTATACATTTATGACATAACCTAATTATGCTCCGTCATCAAAAAGCAAAACTAATGATAAGGACTAAATTCATTTTAAACATGTTATTTAATAAAATCAAAAATTAATAAAAAATCTTTTAAAAAGACAAATTAAAATTTTTTTTAATGACTAATTAACAACATCTTTAAACCGACACTAGATAACTTGTTTGGCTCATTTTTCTTCCACAACCTGTTAAAATGGTTAACATATTGTGAAAGTAAAATTGTCAAACCTAGAACACACCAACCTGTAGAGAGGAACTGTTGAGGTTGCTGGCCCAATGATGTAATTTTGAAAGATTGGAGATTTGAATATGTTTTTGATTTTTTGGTCACCTTTGTATCTAGTGGCAAAGTTACTATATTTGTTTCTAGGGGCTTAGCTTCTCCATCAATGATTACACCTTCTCTACAAAAGCTAAAGCTTTGCCATTTCTTCATAAGAATGGATCCTTCTTTTAGTTTATCAAAGAAGTTAACAGGAAACACCCCAAGCAAACATGGAGAGATATATTGAAGAAAGCTGTGATTAGGTACCAATCCATACTTCTTTAATATTGGCAGCTTCCATTTAGAATAGTTTCAACAAGTTTAGAAATTCCCCATCTCTGTAAGTTAATAATAGAGCCATATATGAACACATTATTGTTTACTTCTAAACTACAAGTATCAATATGCAATAAATATATATATATATATATATATATATATAAGTATTTATAAGAGGTGAAAATAAAAATATAGAAATGGTTCTATTGGTACTGGTTTGCAATTAGATTTGAAGTTTCATCTTATGACATTTAATTGGTTTCATTGTTTCATGTATTATCAAGGTGAAATTTAAAATATGATTGAAAAATAACACCAACAATACTTATGATATTGTACTAAGTTTTTTCTTCCTAGACATATAAAATAAATAGACTTTGTTCGTGAATTAAATCAATTTATGTACTTAACTTTTTTAGAAGTTCTCTCATTTAATTTCTTCAAAAATTGAGGTACATAAATTTATTTTAGTTATATAGAAGCTCAATTTATATTATTTTCTTCTTTTTGTAAATGCTTGCGAATAATTTTATTTAAAAATGATGTCATTTATTATTACCTGTGGTGAAAGTAAAGTGGCCACAAGGCCAAGAAGGAAGGGTTCTCCTGGCTTGTGAATTAAAAGCTCCATAAAGCGATTTAAGAAAAAGAATCCAACAGTAACACCCCAAAGGTCAAAATCTGGAAGAACCAGTGGGAGGTCCTTTGGATAATTGTGCAAGGATACATGACTCCCATAAAAGTGATTAATGGAATACGAAATATCAGAATGGGAAATTTGAGAGGGAAATATAACTAATAACTAGCTAGTGGTGTTGGAAAGCCAAATAAATCCTTCTGTAGTTTGTGTAGAAAATAATTCTCACCATTTACATTTGCACATTCAGCTGCCAGATCAAGACCAGAATTCGGTGAGCCTATTATTGTAAATTTTTTTCTTTTGATGAATTCAGCAGCAGTCTCATTGTCCAAATTTGGGTAGTCCATGGAGTGCATGACCCTGCCATAAAAAACTTCTGGGCCTTTTCCTTCTGGGAATGTTTGGAAAACCACTATATATCTAAATGCAAAGAATGACAAAGTCAGCATTGTGCACATGTTCATATAAATGTGCAATTTGGTCAATTATTACTAATTTACTATAAAGCAGAAGTGACCATTGCAAATTATAAAATAATCTAATAAACATGTTTATTTGTTCATTATTGGAACTCAAACTCATCTTGTAAGTCATTCAAAAATTTTAAATTGACTTAAATATGTTTTCTTGAATTAGGAGTCGAATTTTGTTTAATCTTCCAAATTAAATTTTGTGTTTTTTAATCCATCAAATTCACGAAATGCTTTATTTAATCCTGACTGATTTTTGGTGATTTGGGTATAATTTGTGACAATTTTTTACCACATTAGAAACTAAAAAAGCATTTTGTAAATTTTAGATACTAAAATACAAATTTAATTTGGGGTACTAAAAAAGATAGACTCCTAATTTTGAGAGATTGAAAACATATTCAATTCTTTAAAATTTGATGTCAATTAGTTACTACTTCTGTTTAGTCACTACTATAATTATTAGCTTTAACATCGCCTGTTTTACATCGGTCATAGAAGAACCATCGTCGTATGGTGTGCGGTGGCAAAATCGTAATATTTGGGAAGTTTCCAACGACGGTTATTAAAAAATCGTCTTTGAAATGTTGAAACGACGCCATTTGTGAGAAGGTCATTAATGACATAACGTAATACAACTGTAATAATCGTCGTCATTATAACAATACAAATACGGTTTTGTAATAACTGGCTTTGTATACTCCAAAAAAACGACGGTTTTGTTTAATAACCGTCTTCATTTACGTGGATCCTATATACACGCGGACATTGTCCCACCGTAATCCACTTTCTTCCTTGCGTCCCTAACCTAGCTATTGCTGTTCATCATACCTGTGTCGTCGTCGCCAACGACCTCCACTGTGAACTGCGTCGAGGTTGCGTCGTCGTCTTCAAACTCTGTCGTCTCCTCCGTTGTGTCGTAGGTAATGTTGCATACACATACTAACCCCTCCATGTCTATTTTGTTGAAGAATGTGTTCATGCGTTACAGATGCATACAAAGATGACACATGAAGTTCCATATGAAGAAAAAGAGCATATGTTGCCTGAAAGCTATTTTGTTGATTAGGTATTAACAGACATTTTCCCGTTGTGTTTATTACAGGTACCGTTAGAAGCATTACAAGATAAACCCAATTTGAAGGTCATATGATGAATGTGAAGGTGATATTTATCGTAATGTGTAATTTGCAATTTGAAGTTTCTGAACCTCGTATTCCATTGTCCAATTGGATTTCCTATTGGCTTATTTAACAAGGGGTAATAATTAGGACAATGTCTCAAACAAGTGGTTGACAAAACTCATAGTAAGTTTCGGGTAAGCAATTATGTCATTGAAGCTGCTAGGATTATTAGGTATATGGATGTGAAACTAGGATTGAGTTGTGTAGAGATATAGTATTGAGTTTCATGTATGTGGAAGCTTGATGATAAATTTAGAGCAATCATTATTTAAGATGGGAACACATTGTCTCCATTCATGAGTGTGTAAAATGGCTTTGGCTTCGGTGTCTAGCATTGGCAATTTAATTTTGGAGGGGTGTGTCTGTTGAATTGAGTAGATGATATTGCTTTGTCGAGAAGCATCAAAAACAATTTTACTAAGCTAATTCTGTAGCACAGAGCTAACCTAGGTCGACTCAGAGACACAATCAATATGGTTCTAGCTTCAAATCATTGGTAATAATAAGGGGGAATTTTGTTAAACAGTTGGTATGCGTAAAGTAAACATGCAAGAACACAAACTAAAATTAAAGAACAATGCAAAAATTAACAAGATTATCAAGGAGTAAAGTAAAACAGATTAGAAAGCATCAATCCAATTCACTAACCCAAGCTAATTGAATCATCATCATTCCCATAAATTGATTCTAACATGAACATTCATTCAATCTCAATAGAA
>PYAF01003481.1:136917-147311 GCA_007407185.1 Glycine tomentella | reverse complement strand
TATTGTACAGTACCTGGATATATGTATATGAGACTTTCCCTGAGTACATGTGTATGTTTATATTGATGTTACTCTGCCTAAAGCTTTGTTATCTGTCTTGCTATGTTGATTTTGATAAACTGGATCAGCAGGGGCGTGATTTTATGGTTCTGTTGTGTGATTCCATACATAATGTATCAAGAAAACGATCCTATGTTTCTGCTGAACTGATAAATTAATATTTTATACGCTATTCTGATATTATTAATGATAACACGTCGGAGGCCTACGGGGTGTTACATATTCTTTCTTAGAATTGGCCATTCTATCTAAGTTCTGAGGGTTAGGATTCGCAATAGAGATGTTGGGATTCTAATTTCTGACATGAGTAAAATAACAGTTGTACATTGCCTAGGGATAGGAGTGTATAATTGCAGAACTTTATAATATATTCTTTTAAATGCTTAGCTTAATAGAAATCACTAAAGGATTAGGATTTTGATTTAGGTTAAAGAGTTAATTCACTACGGAATTAGGGGTTAGCTAAATTAGAAAAGATTTATTCTCTGAGTAATCAGAAGCAATCGACTTTGATAACCAGTTAAGTGAAAGAGGTAGGAATCAAAGGGGATTGCGTCCTAATCATAATTGTTTCATCCATTGGTTTACAACTTACTCAACTTGCTTTTTAATTCTTTTTAGATTCTGTTATTTACTTATTCACTTAATTTCACAACACAACAATATTTTCTCAAAAACAATCTATTTTTCCTTCCAATTGCTTAGACTACGAATTACCATAGAATCAGTGTCAATCTCTGTGGATACGATACTCTACTTACCTACTCTATTACTTGAAATGAGTGGTATACTTGCCGTTTTCGCAACAAGTTTTTGGCACCGTTGCCGGGGATTGATATAACTGATTTTGTAGTAATTTTAATCTTTGGAATTGGAAATTTTTGTTACTAATTGCTTCTCTGAGTTTATGCAAGGTTTAGTTAATCCTAAGAATCTACAGTACGATCCTAAGATAGAGAGAACTGTTAGAAGGAACATGAGACTAGCTAGACAGAGAAGGAGAGAAGCAGAAAACTTTGACTTTGATTCAATTCCTGAATTAGAGTCAGAGGTAGAGATTGCTGAAGGCGAAAATAATCAGCCAAGACCAAGACCAGAGGACGAACTAATGGAGGATATTCTGGCTCCGATGTTCGCAAGACCAAACTCCAGTATTGTCAGACCACCAATATAAGCAAATCACTTTGACATTAATCCTTCGTTGATTGCATTGGTGGAACGCAGTCAGTTTGGTGGAGAAGACTATGAAGATCCTTATGACTTTATTGACAGATTCCTTAGAATCTGTGACACAATCAGACACCAAGGGGTTTCAGATGATGCTATTAGACTAAGCCTATTCCCTTTTGCTGTTAAGGGAAATGCACTCAGATGGTTGAACAGACAAACATCAAATAGCATCACTACTTGGGACGAACTAGTCTCAAGGTTTTTCGCTCAATACTTCTCAATGGACAAATATAACAGGTTGGTAAATGAAATTACCAACTTCACTCAGAATGGAAGAGAGACCTTATGTGCTGCTTGGAATAGATTCCAGGAATTAACCAGGAGATGCCCACAATATGACATGCCTGTGGGTAAGCAGGTATTTTCTTTAATGGTATGACTCCTGAATCATGCATGATTGTTAATGTTGCAACAGGGGGTACAATAAGGTCAAAAACTGCAGCTCAGACCTATGAGCTGATTAATTCTCTGGCTCGTAATGAAAATGAAAGCATCGCAATTCAGCCAAAAAGGGAATCGATCCAATTATCCAGCAATGATGCCATGCTTGCAGAGCAGAAAATATTAGCCCAACAGCTGGCTAAGTTAACTGAGAAAATAGACAGACTTCAAGTCTCTGCAGCCCAAGTTTCATCCAACAGCATGCCCTGCATCAGCTGTGAGTATTGCCAAGGTGAGCATGAATCTAATGTATGTCCTATTCTTGTTGGAGCTGACCCTGTGCAGGTTAATGAAATCTGAAATGACCAGAGGCCACAATAGCAATATCAGAGGAATCACAACTTTGCTGCAGGGAACAATTATTAGAGAAAATTCCAAGGAGGAGGGTTAGATTATAAATCTAACAACTATTTGTAGCCTCCCCCCATTCCAAACAAAGACATCTTTGAACTTGAAAAAGTGGTGATGCAGCTGTCAAAAACAACAACTGAACACATCCAGTTTATCAATGCCTTCATTAATGAAACCAGAGCTCACCGGACCAATCAAGATGCTTCCATCAGAAATCTTGAAAATCAGATTGGTCAGCTGGCAAAACAATTAGCTGAGAGACCACAAGGACAATTCCCCAGTGACACAGTGATAAACCCAAGGGAAGACGCAAAGGCAATTACCACCAGAAGTGGGAAAGTAGTTACTCCACAAGAAAAGCCTAAGGTGAGCAGAAAAGAAGCTGAGAAAGAAAACACAGCAGCCACCACAGAACCAGAAGTTGCAGACCCCTCCAAAGAGAAAAATCCTGCACCTCCCAAGAAACAATGGGATTTCTCTCGCTTTGAGAAACCCCCATATCTAGTGCAGTCCAAGCAACAAATCCAGAAGCAGCAGTTTGCCAGGTTCTTAGATATGTTCAAAAAGTTACACATTAATATTCCAATTGCTGAGGCATTAGCCAATATGCCTAACTATGCAAAATTCATGAAAGAACTTTTGTCTAAGAAACATAAACTGCAGGACTGTGAGACCATAGCACTTACTGAAGAGTGCAGTGCCATCATTCAGAGAAAGCTTCCACCAAAATTGAAAGACCCAGGAAGCTTCAATATCCCTATTGCCATAGGAAATATCAATGTAGGGAGGGCACTATGTGACTTAGGGGCCAACATAAATCTAATGCCATTGTCAGTGTGTAAGTCCCTAGGTATCTCTGAATTGAAATCCACTAGAGTTTCTTTACAACTTGCAGACCGCTCACTGAGAAAACCATCAGGGGTAATTGAAGATGTTCTAGTCAAAGTAGACAAATTTATTTTCCCTGCAGACTTCATAATCTTGGACATGGAGGGTGAAAGTGAAGTCCCTCTGCTGTTAGGTAGATCATTTTTAGCAACTGCTAGGGCCTTAATTGATGTAGAGCAGGGAAAGTTAGAACTTAGGATGGATAATGAGTCAATAACCTTTAATGTATTTGATGCTATGAAACATCCAACTGATGAACATGATTGCTTTAGGCTAGATGTGTTGGATAATGTGATTTGTGTAGGTATAACAGCAGAAGCAGAAAATAGTGCAGTAGAAATTGCAGCAGAACTGAACGTTCCAGACCAAGAAACCATACCGAAAACCAATGAAGTTGTGCCAGAGGTGCTGGAGAAAAAGGAAGATGACATTCCAGTTGGAGCACCAAAGGTTGAGTTGAAGGAATTACCAGAACATCTGAAGTATGTGTTTCTAGGTGAAAATGAAACATATCCAGTCATCATCAACAGAGGGCTGGAATGGCATGAAGAAGAAAAGCTGCTAAAAGTACTCAAAGAGCACAAGACCGCCATTGGCTGGTCTATCTTTGATCTGAAAGGTATAAATTCTTCCTTCTGTACTCATAAAATTCTTATGGAAAGTGATGTTAAACCTGTAAGACAACCACAAAGGCGACTTAATCCTACAATGAAAGAAGTGGTAAGGAAAGAAGTTGTCAAGCTGTTGGATGCAGGTATGATTTATCCTATTTCAGACACAGCCTGGGTAAGTCCAGTGCAAACTGTCCCAAAGAAAGGGGGAATGACAGTCATCCAAAATGACAATAATGACTTGATCCCCACAAGAACCATTATTGGATGGAGAATGTGTGTAGACTATAGGAGGCTTAATGATGCAACTAGGAAAGACCATTTTCCACTCCCTTTCATGGACCAAATGCTTGAAAGGTTAGCTTGTCATGACTACTACTGCTTCCTAGATGGATACTCTGGGTACAATCAAATTCCAGTAGCACCAGAGGACCAAGAGAAGACAGCATTTACATGTCCATTTGGGGTGTTTGCATACCGAAGAATGCCATTTGGGCTTTGTAATGCACCTGCAACATTCCAAAGGTGTATGCTTTCCATTTTCTCTGATATGGTAGAGAACGGCCTTGAGGTATTTATGGATGACTTTTCTGTTTTTGGCTCTTGTTTTACTTAATGTTTGGCTAATCTAGCTAATGTTTTGAAAAGATGTCAAGAAACAAATTTAGTCTTGAATTGGAAAAAATGTCACTTCATGGTCTGGGAAGGCAATGTTTTAGGCCACAAAATTTCTGAAATGGGAATAGAGGTAGATAGAGCTAAGTTGTTACTCATTGAAAAATTACATCCTCCTATTAATGTGAATGGTGTGCACAGCTTTTTAGGACATGCAGGTTTCTACAGGAGGTTTATCAAGGATTTCTCTAAGATCTCAAAGCCACTCAGCCAATTACTGGAGAAAGAAACTGAATTTTGCTTCAATGAAGCTTGTCTTGAAGCATTTAACACACTGAAACACAAACTCACCACTGCGCCTATTTGGATAGCCCCTGAATGGGGTCTGCCTTTTGAACTTATGTGTGATGCCAGTGCTTATGCAGTTGGTGCAGTGTTAGGGCAAAGAAAGGAAAAGCGTTTACATGTTATATACTATGCTAGCAAAATCCTAAATGAGGCACAAGTTAACTATGCCACCACAGAAAAGGAAATGCTAGCTGTAGTGTATGCTTTAGAAAAATTTAGGTCCTATTTAGTAGGTTCTAAGGTTATTGTTTACACAGACCATGCAACTCTTAAATTCTTGCTGAACAAACAGGATGCAAAGCCACGCTTGCTGCGTTGGATGTTATTGTTGCAGGAATTCGATTTGGAAATCAGAGATAAGGCAGAAGTAGAAAACAAGGTAGCTGATCACTTGTCTAGGATTCAGGAGAAAAATTTGCAAGATGGACCAGAAATAGAAATCAATGAATCTTTCCCTGATGAGCAAGTGCTTGCAGTACAATTCAGTCCATGGTTTGCAAACATAACAAACTTTAAAGCTGCTGGAATCATTCTTGAGGACTTTAATTGGTGATAGAGTGCTTTTAGTTGAGTATTTTTCTATCCTTCTTAGCTTATTTGACCTCTCTTGGACCTTTATTTTCCTATTCTAATTCAGTTTTTGGCCTAGACAAGTAAGTGGGCTTAATTGCTAATTGTTGCGTATTTTCGGATTTTTGGCTCACTTGATGTATCTGACTTGTGCAGGACCTATAGGGTGCTACCGATCTCTAAATGGAGCGTTCTAGGAGTCCCTGGAAAGATAACGAAAAGATATACAAGTTTTCTACAAATAGCCCAAGGCAAATTCTGTCGTTTAGAGGGTCATTTTAAGCTTTGAAGTTAGCGTCTCTGCACTATAATTTTGGACTACAAATTTGACTTTCATGGTTGTAAATAGCAAATAATTAGATTATTGGGTTTGTTTATGGCCCATTTCGTTTTCAGAACTCAGTCACTACATAATTAGTGACTTTAGTGAAACTTGGGCGCCACTTTTTACATTTCAATAAACAAGTTTTATTATTCATTCCTTTAGTTTTTAGAATCAAACCCTTGTTCTTCATTTTCTCTCTATTGTTCTTCCTTGTTCTTCCTTGTTCTTCATTTTCGTTTTTCTGTTCTTGCATTTTCGTGCACTCAATCCATAGGGCTTTCGTTGATGATGATCATGGAAGGCTAAATCACCAATCAATCCAAGGAACCAACCTAAGCACAAGGAGAATTGGAGTTATGGTTTAGTATTTCGAATTCTACTTGAATGTTCATCTTCTTCTTCAATTGCTATTCTATTTTTCATGATTATGAATGCGTTTAGGATTGAAAGCGGATTAGGTTATGGATTCATGCCTAATTTTGAATATTAATCACAAAATAATTGGATGATATTTCAATTAGGGTTGTGGTTTCAATTAAATTAGGGGTTAATTCGATTGAACAACTTCTAATGAGATTGAATGAATGTTCATGATAGGATAAATTTCTGAGAATGACGATGATTTGAATTGCTTGGTGAGGTGAATTGGATTGATGTTTTAAATTCTGTTTTACATTACTTCTTTTGAATTCTGTTAGTTTCTGTGTTGCTATTTTAATTTTAGTTTACGTTTTTGCAAGTTTTCCTTACGCACACAAACTGTTTGATAAAAATTTCCCTTACTGTTATTCGTAAATTGAAGCTAGAACCATATTGATTGTGTCTCTGAGTCGACCTAGGTTAGCTCTGTGCTACATAATTAGCTTAGTAAAATTGTTTTGGTGCGTGTCGACAACATGTTATCAAAACTGGCGTCGTTGCTGAGGACACGGTTCATTGTGTGCTAGCTTTAATTTGCTGTAAATAGTTCATAGTAGTAGTTATATATATATATATATAATATTTGCATATTTTCACTGCATATTGATATTCTGTAGCATAATTGCACTTTGTCACATATTTGCGTTGTTGTTGCTGTGTATTATGAAGTAGAGTTGATGTAGTTGATGTGTGCTGCCAAAAAACAGAGAAAACAGAGCAAAAATAGAGAAAAAAATAGAGTAGTAGTAGGGAGAAAGTAGTGTAGTGTAGTTGTTTTTGTAGTGTCATTTGCTGTCCCAAAATTTTTCCCACTTGTGTAGTTTGAGTTGCGATTTGTTCCCCAAGGTTTATCCCCCATTTTAAACAAAAGAAACCCTTAAGGGGTTGGGTGTGGGTTCAAATCGGCAAATTCGAACTTTAAGTAGGAGTTTTGGACCAGTTTTTATAATCGGTGCAGGGGCATTCTGGTAATTTCACAGCAAACTATCTCGGAATTGACTGAAATTTTACCAGAAGGTGCAGAAAATTCATACATCAAGTTGAACCTGTTATGAAGTAACACGTTCACCAGGGGTCCAAATCGCTAAATTCCATCGTTTAGACCATTTTTTAGGCAATTTTCTAATTTCATGATTTTTAAAAATCACTAAAAAAATCACAAAAATCAATCATGATTTTTAGGCATTCACTATTATTTTTAGATTTTTTCAAAAATTTTTAGGGCAATTTTCCAATTTCTATTTCATTTCATCATATATAGTTGGTAGTGTCCTGGTAGCTTAGCTGTTTGATATTTTTGTGCTGTCTGTGTTTATTGTTCCTTATGATCTGAACTGTGTATGACTAGGTCCACATCAAGTGAATTATATTAATTTGATCCTGAGATAGATAGGACATTTCACAGATTAAACAGACATAACCCTAGGTTAGATGACTTTGATAGTGTAGTTTTAGACAGTAGTGTAGTATCTTTTGATTTTGATTCTGAATATGCTTCTACTCCTTCTGTTTCTACACATCTTGATATCATGGCTGATAACAACCTAACTCTTAAGGAGTTAGCTACACCAGATGTTGTTTATCAACCTTGGTGTATTCAATACCCTGAGACTGAAGTCAGTTATGAGCTGAAATCTGGCCTGATCCATTTGCTTCCTAAGTTTCATGGACTTGCTGGTGAAGATCCACATAAACACCTTAAGGAGTTTCATGTGGTGTGTTCCACCATGCGCCCACATGATGTCCATGAGGATTATGTTAAGATGAAGGCATTCCCTTTCTCGCTGGATGGTGTTGCTAAGGATTGGTTGTACCTTCAACCAGATCCTATCACCACTTGGACTGACATGGAGAGAAGATTTTTGGAGAAATTCTTCCCTGCCTCTAGAACAGCATCCATCCGGAAGGAAATTTGTGGCATAAGGCAATTTCCCTGGAGAGTCCTTATATGAGTATTGGGAATGATTTAACAAGCTGTGTGCTACCTGTCCTCACCATCAAATCAGTGAGAAATTACCGATTCAATGTTTTTATGAAGGATTGATGTTGATGGATAGGAGTATGATAGATGCAGCTAGTGGAGGCGCTCTGATGGACAAGACCCCTCTTGCTGCAAGGCAGTTGATTTCTAACATGGCAGGCAACTATCAACAATTTGGTGCTAGAGTTACAACAACTAAGGTGATGGCTGCAAATGAAGCTTCTGTCTCTATGGTTGCTGATAACCAGAGATTGGAGAACAAATTAACTGAGTTGACATCCCTTGTGAGGCAGCTTGCTATTGGGCAACAACAGAATATGATGGCAGCCAATCAACCAAGGCTCTGTGGTATCTGTTGTGCACCTAATCATTCCACAGATGCATGCCCCACTCTCCAAGAGACAGAACAACCTACTAAAGTTTCTGCCATGCAACCTGGCCAGTCATTTAGACCTCAACAGCAGTATAATCCTTACTCCAACACTTATAATCCTGGTTGGAGAGATGATACAAATTTGAGGTATGGCCCTGGTCCACAATAACAGCAGCCCTTTAGACCTCCACAACAACCCTTCCAGCCTGTCACTACTAAATACCAACCTCCTCCTTTTAGACAACAACCACAGTTCCAGCAACCTGCACCTACACCTACACCTCCCCAACCTGTGCAGGCTAGTTCTGGACCTTCTTTGGAGGATTTAATGAAGCAAATGGCGACCAACAACATTCAGTTTCAGCAAAATGTCAATGCCACCATCCAGGACCTGCAGACTCAGATTGGACAGTTAGCTACAACTGTCAACCAGATGCAGCAGCAAGGTTCTGGTAACCTTCCAGCACAACCAGTTGTTAATCCTAAAAATGTGAGTGCTATTACCTTGAGGAGTTGCACAGAACTTCCAAATGATGGTGCTAGTAAAAAAGCTGATAATGGTGCCAAAACAGATTCTGCACCAAAATAGATTCCCTTACCTTTTCCGTCTAGAGTCATTCCTCCAAAGAAAGTAGTGGAGCTTGATTCTGATCTGCTTGAGACTTTCAGGAGGGTGGAAGTGAACATTCCCGTCTTGGATGCCATCAAACAGATTCCAAAATATACAAAGTTCTTGAAGGACTTCTGCACCCACAAGAGGAAGCTTAAGGGAAATGAGCAAGTGAAGATGGGCAGAAATGTTTCTGCACTGATATAGGGTAAAGCTGTTGATGCCATCCCACTATCCACCTTGCCACAGAAGTGCAAGGATCCTAGCACATTCAGTGTCCCATGCATCATTGGAGATATTACTTTTGTAGATTCCTTGTGTGATCTTGGAGCCTCCATTAATGTCATGCCCACATCAGTTTACAGAGCTCTACACCTTGGTGAGATGAAACCCACTGGTATTGTCATCCACTTAGCCAACAGGAGTATTGCAATTCCACTTGGACTTATTGAAGATGCGCTGGTGCGAGTAAATAATCTGATCTTCCCAGCAGATTTTTACATTTTGGATATGGAGAATGAGTTTCCCAGCCATGGTTCCACATTGATCCTATGGAGACCATTCTTCATGACAGCAAGGACTAAAATTGATGTGCATGCAGGAACTGTTTCTATGGAGTTTGGTAATGACATTGTTCAGTTCAACATTTTTGAGGCTATGAGAGATCCTACAGAGGAGCATTCTGCTTTTCTCCTTGATATCATTGATGCTACAGTTGATAGTGTAGATATTTCTGATTTACTTTCTGATTTTTCTGATCTTTCTTCTGACTTTTCTGACTTTGATCTTGGTTCTTGTAATTGTACCTGTGATGATTTTGTTGCTGTGTGTAGCATTTGTGCAGAAATTTCCTCCACACTTCACTCTGATTGTGTTCCAGGTACAAATACAAGTTCTGAGCCTACTATCACACTTCCCTCAGCCCCTAGTCTTTCCTTACCTTCCACTATTCAGCCCCCTTCCTTGGAGTTGAAGTCACTACCTGAGCACCTCAAGTATGCTTATTTAGATGATGCTCAGAAGCTTCTAGTTATCATATCTAGTAGTCTGCCACTGGAGCATGAAGAGAAGTTGATGCATGTCTTGAGAGGCCACAAAAAGGCCATTGGATGGACACTTGCTGATCTTCCTGGAATTAATCCTTCCATCTGCATGCATCGGATACTTTTGGAGGATGATTCTAGACCAGTGAGGCAACCCCAGAGTAGGCGAATCCCACTATTCTTGATGTGGTGAAGAAGGAAGTGACGAAGCTACTAGTTGTAAGGATCATCTATCCCATCTCTGATAGCACTTGGGTTTCACCTGTCCAAGTGGTTCCTAAGAAGTCGGGTCTCACAGTTGTGAAGAATCAAGATAATGAGCAGATTCTGACTAGAGTGGCCAATAGTTGGCGTGTTTGCATTGATTACAGGAGACTCAACCAGGCCACTCGCAAGGACCATTTCCCTCTGCCTTTCATTGATCAAGTTTTAGAGAGGTTGGCAGGTAAATCACATTATTGCTTTCTTGATGGTTTTTCTGGTTACATGCAAATCCACATTGCACCAGAGGATCAACATAAGACCACA
>PYAF01003481.1:90737-124276 GCA_007407185.1 Glycine tomentella | reverse complement strand
GCTCTAGGTTGTGCATGTGTGACTTGGACTGAGTCACTTGATTAGAGACATGCAAGAGCCTTGTGGATGAGCTTGATGTGCCTGAGAGGCCATGGAAACGGTGTCTTGTGAGATAGACCGTCCAAGCCCTATGGAAACCCTGAAGTTGTGGGTTGTGAGAGCTTAAAGCTCAGTGTGAATGGCTTGTGTCGAGTCGGTGAGGACTCTGAGGCCATGGGTGATCTATGATAGACCACTGAGGGTCTATGGAAAGGCTTGTAGAGGATGAGCCTGAGGAACCCTAGAGCAGATGACCTGGGTTGAGGGAAAGGACTGTGTTTCTTCCCAGAGGCAGTTGAGGACTGCTAGATGAGCTTGTGCATGTTTGTATGCTTGTATGGTCTGTGATATGTGTGTTTGTATGCCTTGGTAGGGTTGGACACCATGGGTGTCAGAGGAGCAGACCATCAGACGAGGCTAGAGCTGTGAGGCACGGCTAGCCAGGTAAGCTCATTGTTCTGGGGTTTTCCCCTTATTCTGGATGGCCACCCGAATGGGTGATGTATGATATATATATATATATATATATGAGTATATATATATGTGCATGTGTTCTGAGCCTGAGGGGCTGATGAACGGTGCTTTGAGTGAATCTCAGACCGTTCTGGATATTTGGAATATGTGATGGCCTAGTGTGTGCTGGGCTGTAATGATGAACCCTAGGATAGACACTGAGACAGTGTGAGGGTAATGAGACACCTGATATGGCAGGTGTGAGGCCGTGGGCCTTTGAGGGAATGCAGATCATGAGATGGTCTGTGATGGAACCTAGAGGATACTGGATGAGTATCAGGCTAGTTGAGGTTCCCTAGCCAGAGGTAAAGTTTGAGGACTCCCTGGAATAGCTGAGATTCCTTGGGAGGTGTCATTGCTCTCCACCTAAGTCCTAAGGACAGATGGAACTTTGTAGATGTTCCTCCTTAGGCAAAGATGTTGAAAGTCCTGGAGGTGATTGCCCTGTAAAGGAGGTTCTTTCCCAGACCAGTGTATATGGAAGTCCTCCTGGATGTGATTGCCCTGTAAAGGAGGTTCTTGCCCAGGCATGTGTTATGAAAGTCCTGGAGAGTATTCCCAGGCCAGTATTTGTGAAAGTCCTGGAGGGTTTTCCCAGGCCAGATGGTAGGCAGATATGTGTATCTCTAAGAGAGGGATTCCCGAGGGGGACTAGAGCCTAGGGCCTCTTAGATGAACCATATCTGTATTCTCAAAGTCCTGAGTTGAGGGATTCCTCAGGCAATGTTTGTATGGTTCAGAGGCGGTGCCTCTCTTGTGTGGATAGTGTCCGGTGTGTGACACTGATAGCAGAATACCTCTGTGAGATAGGCTATGAGAGCCATGATGAGATACTGATGCCATGGTGATGGTTTTGATCTCTGATGGATGACTGTGAGAGCCATGACGAGGTGGAATACCTCTGATGCTGAGAGCATCCGATTATGGACCCAGATGACTGGGATGTGTGAAAGCTAGGATGATGTCCTAGGTTTTGTATGTGTGAGCGAGGATGGTTTCCTTAGCTCTGTTTATATGTTTAGTTTTATGTATCTGCCTATATAGTTGTTTATGTCTTATCTGGATCAGTATATGGCATGTTTTACGATGCTTTGTATGTGTTTTATATTCCATTCATAATATCATCAAGATAAACGATTCTATCGCTTCCGCACCGCATGTACTTAACGCTGATAGCGTGATATGGATATCATTGATGATAACATACCGGAGACGTCCGGGGTGTTACAATGGTAGTAGAAGGAGAAGTGATTATGCTTCTTCTTATGGAGGAAATTATTATGATGAGAGGAGGAGACAACATGATAGAAGAGAAAATCATAGGAGACATTATCCTAGGAGGATGAGGAGAGAACATAGAGAAGATGAAGATAGGAGGATGGAGAGATATGAGAGGAATGGAGGTTTGGGTGGAATCGAATCAAAATTCCAAAATTCCTTGGCAGTAATGATCCTAATGAATACTTTGAATGGGAAATGAAGGTTGAACAAATTTTCTCATGTCAACATTTTGAGGAAAACAAGAAAGTTACTCTTGCAACTATAGAATTTGGTGGTTATGCTTTGGAGTGGTGGAGCCACATTCAAAGAGATATAGTTGGGGGAAGAAGGCAAAGAGTAAATTCTTGGGAAGATTTGAAAGCAAGTTTGAGGGGTAGATTTGTTCCAGCTTATTATTCAAGAGATGTCCACAATCTTCTTCAAAGACATTTCCAAAGTTCCAAGAGTGTTGATGAGTATTACAAGGAAATGAAGTTGATGATGATTAGAGCTGGAATTGTGGAACATAAAGAAGCAACTATGGCTAGGTTTATTTATGAGTTGAATAGAGAAATTCAAGATATGGTGGAGCTATATTCTTATGACACAATTGAGGACCTAGTGCATAAAGCTCTAAGGGTGGAACAACAAATGAAAAGGAGGAAAATTCCCTATTCCAAGTCTAGTGGGATGCAACTTCTAGTTGGAGAGATAAGCTAAAAGGGGAGAGTTCTCAAGTTAAAAGAAGAGAAGAGAAGGTAGAAAAGCCAACTAAAAAGATTGAACAAGTAACTCCAACAAAAACAGGAAGCATCAAATGCTTCAAGTGTCTAGGAAGAGGACATATTGCTTCTCAATGTCCTAATAAGAGAACTATGACTTTACTAGATGATGGAAAGATCACAAGTGAATCCTCAAGTTATGCATCTAGTTCTTCAAGTGAGAAAGAAAAGGTCTTTACACTTTTGGAGGCTGAAGAGGGAGATCTTTTAATGGTTAGAAGAATGTTGAGTAATTTGTGCCTAGATAAAGAGGAAAATCAAAGAGAAAATATTTTCCACACAAGATCCTTGGTTAGAGAAAAAGTATGTTCACTCATCATTGATGGTGGGAGTTGTACTAATGTAGCTAGCACAAGAATTGTGGAGAAATTACACTTGCCAACCACAAAACATCCAAAGCCATACAAGCTACAATGGCTTAGTGAAAGTGGAGAAGTGGTGATAAATTCTCAAGTGCTCATTCCTTTTTCTATTAATGCTTATCATGATAATGTTCTTTGTGATATTGTTCCTATGGAGGCTGGTCATATCCTTCTTGGTGGACCATGGCAATATGATAGGAAAGTGGTACATGATGGCAAGGAAAATACTTTGAGTTTGAGCATAAAGGCAAGAAAATTATTTTGAGACCATTGACTCCTAGACAAGTATGTGAGGATCAAATTAAGATGAAAGAAAAGAGAATAAAGGAGTTGAAAAAAATTACTGCATTTGAAAAGAAAAAAAAAGTGTTGTAAAAAAAGAAAAGGAAAAAGAAAATAGTAACAAAAAAATTCATGAGATAAAAAAAGCTTCTTTTTGAGTGAAAAGCAAGTGAAGAGAGTGTTATTGGCTCAACAACCTCTTTATTATATGCTTCCTAACTCTCTTTATTTACATGTTGAAAAGCAAGGTGAAAGTTTGCCCAAAGCTATGCAATCTCTTTTGGAAAAGTACCAAGATGTTTTTCCAAAGGAAATTCCAAATGGCTTACCTCCTTTGAGAGGTATAGAACATCAAATTGATTTGATTCCAGATTGTTCACTTCCTAATAGGCCAGCCTACAAGACTTCACCAATGGAAACAAAGGAGATTCAAAGCCAAGTGGAGAAGTTACTTGAGAAGGGATGGATTCGTGAGAGCATGAGCCCTTGTGCTATGCCAATCATTCTTGTGCCTAAGAAGGAGGGGACTTGGAGGATGTGTACGGATTGTAGGGCAATCAACAACATCACCATAAGGTATAGACATCCTATCCCTAGACTTAATGATCTTTTAGATGAGTTACATGGTGCTACTATTTTCTCTAAAATTGATCTTAAGAGTGGATGTCATCAAATAAGGATGAGGGAAGGGGATGAATGGAAAACGGCTTTTAAAACAAAATTTGGACTTTATGAATGGTTAGTTATGCCTTTTGGTTTAACTAATGCACCAAGTACTTTCATGAGACTTATGAATCATGTTCTTAGACATTTCATAGGTAAATTTGTGGTAGTATATTTTGATTACATTCTTTTTTATAGTGCTAATTTGGATGATCATTTGATGCATGTAAAGGATGTTTTAGAGGTGCTAAGGAAGGAAACATTGTATGGAGCAATTGATAAATGTTCTTTTTGCACTTCACAAGTTGTGTTTCTAGGTTTTGTAGTAGGTGCTCAAGGAGTCCAAGTGGATCAAGAGAAAGTGAAAGCTATCGTGGCCAACTCAAAGAATGTGAAAGATGTGAGAAGTTTCCATGGTTTAGCTAGTTTCTATAGGAGATTTGTGAAAGATTTTAGTACTATTGCTTCTCATTTGAATGATTGAATGAAAAAGACCATGAACTTTTCTTAGGAGCAAGAGCATGAGATTGCTTTCCAAACATTGAAGGATAAGTTGTCTAATGCACCTATTCTTGCATTGCCTACTTTTAATGCTTCCTTTGAATTGGAATGTGATGCATCTAATGTAGTTATTAGGGGGGGTTTAATTCAAGATAAACATCTCATTGATTATTTTAGTGAGAAATTAATGGGTGCTTGTTTGAACTATTCCACTTATGACAAAGAGTTGTATGCACTTGTTAGAGTGTTGCAAACTTGGCAACATTATCTTTTACCTAAGGAATTTGTGATAGATAGTTATCATGAATCTCTTAAATATTTGAAAAGCCAAGGTAAACTTAACAAGAGACATGCTAAGTGGGTAGAGTTCATTGAACAATTTCTTTATGTCATTAAAGACAAGCAAGGAAAGTTGAATGTAGTGGCGGATGCCCTTTCAAGAAGGCATTGCTTGATTTCTATGCTTGAGACTAAATTGCTTGGTTTTAATCACATAAAGGAGATGTATGTAAGTGATAATGACTTCTCTAATATCTTTGCTTTGTGTGAAAAAGGGGCTCATCAAGGATATTTTAGACATGATGGTTTCTTGTTCAAAGAAAAGAAACTATGTGTTCCTAAAAGTTCTTTGAGAGAACTTTTCATAAGAGAAGCTCATGAAAATAATGTAATGGGTCATTTTGGGGTGGATAAAACTTTGGCCATGTTACATGAACATTTCTTTTGGCCAAAAATGAAGCATGATGTGCATAGATTTATTTCTCAATGCATTGTTTGTCATAAAGCTAAATCTAAATTCATGCCTCATGTTTTGTATACACCTTTAACCATTCCTAACTCTCCTTGGATTGATATCTCTATGGACTTTGTCCCTGGTCTTCCAAGATCCAAGAGAAGAAAGGATTCTATTTTTATTGTGGTTGATAGGTTCTCAAAGATGGCACACTTCATATCTTACCATAAAAGTGATGATGCTTGTGAAGTGGCTAATCTTTTCTTCAAAGAGGTAGTGAGACTACATGGATTACCAAGAAGTGTTGTGAGTGATAGAGACACCAAGTTCCTTAGTCATTTTTGGAAAACATTGTGGGGTGAGCTTGGTACTAAACTTATATTTTCATTAGCTTGTCACCCACAAATGGATGGTCAAACCGAAGTGGTAAATAGGACCTTGGGTCAACTTTACATCAAAAGTAATTTGAAATCTTGGGAGAAATGTCTACCTCACATAGAATTTGCTTATAATAGAGTAATTAATAGTATTACTTCTATGTCTCCTTTTGAAGTTGTTTATGACTTTAATCCTTTAACTCCTCTTGATTTATTGCTATTACCTAACACATCTTCTATGATTAATCATGATGCTTTGTCTAAAGCTTCTTATGTTAGGAAAATGCATGAACAAGTGAAAGCAAATGTGGAGAGGAAAATGGAAAAATATACCAAATAAGCCAATAAGCACAAAAAGCCAATTATATTCAAGGAAGGAGATTTGGTGTGACTTCATTTGAGAAAAGATAGATTTCCTCATGAAAGGAAATCCAAGCTTCCACAAAAAGGAGATGGACCTTTTAAGATTTTAGAAAAGATTAACAACAATGCTTATGAATATGGTGTTAGTAATACTTTTAATGTTGGTGATCTTTCCTTGTGTGATGCAGGTCCAAATGAACATATAAACTTGAGGACAAGTTCTTTTCAAGAAGGAGGGGATGATACAATCCTAAAACCAAGGCAAGTGGAGGAATACTTAGAATTACACATGGAGGCACTTCCTTTGGTGATTAAAGGGCCAATGACAAGGGCTAGGGCTCAAACACTCCAAGATCATATACAATCCATCTTGTATCTCTTAGAGAACCATGAAGAAGGCTACAAAATGTTGAGCTTACACATGGAGGCACTTTCTATTGATCTCTTGCTCTACACCATGATTGGGTAGTTTCTCCTAAGGATTGGATGTAATCTTCTTACCGTTATGTATCTCTTTTGATATTAGATATATGTATGAATCTTTTCTACTCATTCTGGTAATTTCATTCTGGTCTTAATGCTTGATTCTACTTGATCACTAGTTTCATGAAATTAGATTCTAAGCTTGACTGGAAAGTGCCCTTAGGATTTGAACTAAATGATTTTACTCATTACGTTATGTTGCGAGGAATAGAGCATAACGTTGTGATTGCAAATGGCATGCGATTATGATTGTAATGTTGGGTTATTTACTTCATATGCAAGGATCAATTTCGATAAATATCCTTAGGATTCTCGAATGCGAGGAATCGATTCGGGGTGAATTAATGTGTGCATCAGTAATGTTAGAAAATGATTGATATAAGTTAAATGTTAATTAGATACTGAGAGGGTGAATGATGAAACACAATCCTATGTTCTCAAATTAATTAAATTCAATTTACTAGTGTCCGTAATTTTATGTGATCTCCGTAAACTCATGAAATTCCTCTTATACTTATTGTACATAACTATTGAACTGTTAAATTTTATTTGGATTAACTGAGTAGCTTAAGTCCCTATGGAGATTATCTTTTATAAATTCTTTAACATGCAATGACAATTGGTACGCTTTCCAATAGTCTAACAATATGTATGAACAATTACATATCAACGTGATCAATTATATGAAATTGAAATAAATGAAGTGAAGAAATAACCTAAAAAGAGTTTGTTTGTAATCAATTCTCTTACTACAGAAAGGGAAACGGGAAAAAAGTGAAAGCTAAAGGGGTGAAGGAAAATAAAGGTAAATGCTTGTTAAGAAAAAAGGCTAAAGGAAATTCTAAAATTTGGTAAATTAGTGAATGTGGGAATAACCCAAATAGCTCCACAAAGATTAAAAAAATTAACCATAGTTTTAAAAAACATAGGTAACTACTCGTGGTTATAACATAAACAACTGGTTATTAACTATGCTAGAGAAACTTAGCTAATGTTATGACTTCCCTTTGTTTTCTTTAATCATAGTCAGGGACGAGTCCAAAAGTGTATTAAAAGGGGGCCAATTTTTTTTGCATAACTATTTAAATATCTAACTTTTAATAAATAATAAGTTTAACAAAAATATTTATTATTAATTTTATGTGTAAAACTATATATATGATCTACTACTAGAAGAAAATCAAGCATATATCAACTCAAAAATCTATTTTTCTTTATTAATATTTTAAATTTTAAATTTATCTTTTATCTTGGATCTATATTTTTTTTGTATTGCTTGAAATATCAAAGATCACACTAGAAAAAAGGGGGCGGGGGGGTGAATAGTGTATTAGACAAATTTAATAACTTTTTTGCAAAATCAAAACTTTTTCACAAAACAAATTTGAAAACCACTGATTCAGACTGTGTCATACAGTGATGGAAAAATAGTTTTAGTGAATCATGATTTCATTGTGTATCGAATTTTGACTCAAAAAACAATGACTTCATTGTGTGTCTGGAATTCAGACAACAACGAAATTATGATTCCATTATGTATTAAATTCGACACATGACAAAATCATGATTCCGTTGTGTTTTGGAAAATTAAAAAACAATACACAAACATGATTCTGTTGTGCAAAAGAAAGTTACTAGGTTGGGTGGTCTGAGGGAGATGAAAGAGAAGATAAGAGGTGGAGAAGTGATGAGAAAGGAAGGGAGAAGGGTTGTGTGTGTTGTAAAATAGAAAAGGGAAAATGAGAAAGGAAGGAATAAGGGTTGGGGTGAGATCGTCAAATTGCTATGGCTGACCGGGTGAATAGAAATGTAGGCAGTGCAAATAGTTGTTTCCTAATGGTGGTGTTGATAGAAAATTATGAGGGAATTTTTAAAGTAATTTACCTCTCATTTCATACCTAATTTAACTTAGTTTTAATATATTTTATATTATTTTTTACCTAATTCAAGTTCTTTTATCTTTTACCTGATTTAAATTAAAATATCTCTTACCTAATTTAGTTTTAATATATTTTATACTCTTATAACAAAAAATTATTTTTGACTTTTTATTATTTTGATTCATTGTTAACGGCTTAATTATGTTCGTATTTACGTGAGTCAAGTATAATCGAATCCCAATTGTAGTACTGAATTGAAGCTCATGTTGTCTTCCAAGGGAATAGTGCAAGGATGAATATTCAAAGTAAAAGTTTTTTGGATAAAGATATTTTTGTGTTTTCATATTTTAAACTACCTAAAACTAAAACTAATCAAAATAGAAAATAAAAGATATATTTTTCTAGAGAGATTAATGTGCTGAAAATTTAATAACATAAATTAAAAGAAAAGGTAAGAAGTTACTTGTAGACGGAAACAATAACATTGAGATGCTATGATTGTACTCAGAATCCCCTATTTGTTGCAATTCCTCACACTTCTACGTCGTTATATCGTTCATCCCCAATTCACTAATGTATTCTATTCCCAATCCCTTAGGTGATAGGCCCTAGTGCCTTGATTCCCCATCCCTTGGCAAACCAACATAAGCAATCAACATTATTATTTAGGAATTAGCGAGACTTAACCAAGATTATTCTATCTATAGAGATAACCCCAATTAAGTGTCCGTTTCAGTTCTGGTTTCAACGAAACTTGCCAAAGTGCACGTCAATTCCTGGAATCATCTATGAGGTGTACATGCTCACAAAGCATTAAGTATTTAAGACGAATAATGAACTCAAACGAAATATTAATGTGAGGAAATTACATCAAATAGGGTTCAATCCTTTCCTCTCCTAGCTAAGAAAGAAACTAGCCACTCATGAAATACAATAAGAGAAGATAAGAGGATTTTTCAGTGAAGGGTAGTGAGTAAAGGTATTTTTTTGTTACTTCCTATGTCTCTCTATTTATAGAATCATAGAAGTGCTTAATAGAGGCAAATAATTTCCTTAATTTACAATATAATATAATATATATATATATAAGGAAATTATCTCTTCGTTTGATATAATATGTTTTAATTCTTGCAATTATCTTCCAAATGATTTTCTTCATTTATCTTTGAGCTATATCTCCATAATTATCTATGTTTTTAATTTATTCAGTTTCTAGATGCACTGTCTAGCATGTTCCTCGCTTAATTGAGATAGCCCTTGCTTAAGAGAGGCGGTCACTGTAAGTATTCTACTTTTTGTCATCTGCTTACTAAAGTGAGACCAGATTGAGCTAACTTGAGCGACCTATACCTCGCTTGAGTGAGGCTAACTTGTAAAATTACCCTATTTCTCATTGAAAACTCACAAAATCATATTAAAACTTCTAAATCATAATTCCTATCTAAAATATATTAAAAATTGAAAACATAACAAATTTGATTCAAAACAAGGCCTAAAGTATACTATAGTATCAAACAAACGTCTCAAATTGCATATGAAAATACAATAAATATGATGTTTATCAACACTCCAAACTTAGAACCTTGCTTGTCCTCAAGCAAGACTGAACCAAAAACAAACTGACTAGTAAAATTTTAAAATAAAACTAGACTAAAATTAAGAACAAGGATTCACAATAATAAGTTACAAACACACTTCTCTTGCATCCCCCCCCCCCAAATTTTTCTTCAATGATTTATTTGATTATGTGCTTCAATTGTTTAAGTAAGGTGCCCACATTCAGCATTTTAGCTCAACCAAATCATTTGCAAAGTTCAAAACATGCAACAAGAATGGCTTTGCAAATCTAGTCACATAGTAACTTGTCCTCTCATAAAGTGTTTCGCTCTTAAGCTCATGATTTAGCTTGGGTAATTTTTTCACTCAATTCACATCTTAAAACACCACAGTTCAACTTTGACTTTCATCTCAAGTTAATCAATACATCAAAGGAATTCAGAGATCACTAAGGACTTTATTGGCTTGTAATGGGGCTTGGCAAACAAGTATTATTTGTTTTTCTATATATTTCAAAGTAACTTAGAGGAACGAAAACATTAGTCTATTCATTTCATTTCATTCACTTCCTACCAATCCTTAGTACCCCAAATTTTCAATTTCATACATACTTTGCTTTGTCCTCAATTTTTTTATTTTTCTTTACTTTCCTTCTCTGTTGTTTTTCTTTATTTTTCTATTTTTCAAATTTTTCCTTTTTCAATACTTTACAAGAGAAAATGAGGATAATACTTTTAACCTTTGCTCACGTGATAGCTTGTTGGTACCCTATATTTTGTCCTCTTTGAGTGGTGCACTGCCACTCCAAACTTAAAAATTTTCCCAATTCCTTGACCTATGCTCTCATATCCTTTAAGTTAAGGGTAGTATAGGTGAGGAAATTAGAAAATAATACATCAATTAAGATTAAAGTAAGGTGCAAGGGATAAACAATGTAGGGTAGGATTTTTGGCTCTTGGCTAAACATGCAAACATGGCCTTGATTATTTCAATGCATACAATTGCAATAAATCTACAAGTGATTCAATCAAAGTCTATTTTGAGTGAAATAAGAGTGTCTCTCAATATATTCGTATCACTATAAAGACCATTCACTCACTGGGCTATGTCTACAAGTTGCTTTATTTGCTTTCAATTTTTCATGGCAAACTCATTACACATCTCAATCAAGCAAAATCAATGGTTTTAACTTTTAGCATTTGAGTTCAACCACACAAAGAATGATTTAAGCACAAAAAAAATGTTTTATTTTATGATGGGTTTGCAAGAAAATGGCGATGCTTCTTAATCACTTGTTTTTCCTTATCTTCCTAATAATAAACATATTCCTAAACTACCAAACATATACTAAACAACTAAACTAATAAAGTAAAATTAACAAAAAAGTAAAAGCGAGGGGCAAAGAAGGCTTTACCCTTAGGCCGAAGAACCCTCGATATTTCCTCTTATCCATTGCAATCTCGTCACATCCCTGGACAGTGAGTATGTGGTCCTTCAAACGAGTTGGCCGTTAATAAGGCTACACATGATGAACAAAATTAAAAAATGCAAGTTAGTTCTATGCTACTGATTGATATTTTTTTAACTCCAAACTTAAAGCTAAAAACTATCCTAAATGAATGTAATGTAAAAAGCAAGAGTTAGAAAGTTGGATTGCCTCCCAATAACATTTGGTGTTGCTCTAAGGATCTTTGAGCTTGATGACTATGGTGTGTTGTGGGACTTCTTCACCAAAGTAGATCTTTAGTCTTTGGCCATTAACTAACCAGTTGCAGTCCTTGGATTGGTCCTCTATCTCTATAGCTCCATAAGGCTTAATGTCTTTGACAGTAAAGGGACCACTCCATCTCGATTTTAATTTTTTGGGAAAAAACTTTAATCTTGAGTTATAGAGCAAAACTTGTTGTTCGAGCCTGAATTCTCTATGGACGATCTTTTTGAATGGTACCTCTTGGTTCTTTCTTTGCAGAGTGGATGATTCATATGCGTTGAGGTGCATCTCTTCAAGTTCTTGTAGTTCGACCTTCCTTTTCTCTCCAGATGCTGTAGAGTTAAAGTTGAGGAACTTCATGATCCAATGAGCTTTTATTTCTAACTGCACTGGTAGGTGGCATGTTTTACTGTACACCATTTGAAATGAGGAGAGGCCAATAAGTGTTTTGAAGGCTACTCTATATGCCCATAGGCAATCATTAAGCTTTGCAACCCAATCCTTCCCTGAAGTAGTTATGGTATTTTCTAGTATCTTCTTGATCTCCTTATTTGAAACTTCAGCTTGTCCATTGTTTGTGGATGATAGGGTGATGATACTTTGTGTCGAACATCGTAGTGTTGGAGGACCTTTGAGAGTTGAGCATTACAAAAGCGTGTATCTCCATCATTAATCAAGAGTCTAGGCACTCCAAACCTAGAAAAGATGTTTCTTTTTAAGAACTTAATCACATCTTTGCTTCATTGGTTAGACTAGCAATTGCTTCCACCCACTTTGAGACATAGTGCACTGCTACCAAGATATATTCATTGCCAAGCGAGGATGGTAAGAGACCAACAAAATCAATTCCCCAACAATCAAAGACTTCTACCTCTTGCATGTTCTGTAATGACATTTCATGTCGTCTAGATATGTTGTCGGTTTGTTGATAGTTATCACATGATCATGCATGGTTATGAGCATCTTTGAAGAGTGTAGGCCAATAGAATCGTGGCAATGCCAAAATATACTAACTTGTTCTCCCTTTGTTACACATCACCTTAAAAAATTGTCAGCTCCAATACGAAAAGGAATAAGGTCATCCCAAATACAACTGGTGGCTTTTTAGAAGTACCATTTTCTCTCGTGAAATTTCACACCTTCCAGTGGTTGTCCTGTGACCTTAAAGTTTGTCGTGTCAATGAACCAAGTGTAGTCCTTGTCCTTGAGGTTTACTACCATGAGTGTCTCATCTGGGAATTCTTCTTCGATCTCCTTTTCTTTCTTGGTGACTTCTTCATTGACCATTCTTGATAAATGATCGACTACTAGCTTGTCACACCCTTTTTTTTGTCTCAGATCTCTAGATTGAACTCTTGTAGTAGAAGGACCCATCTAATTAATCTTGGCTTAGAATCCGCTTTTGTGAGTAGATATTTTATAGTTGTATGTGAAAATATAATGAACACTTATGCAAATAACCAAGAGGGGGGGTGAATTGGTTTTACCTCAGAGTTTTAAAATTTTCTTTCAAAAATTTCTAACAGCGGAAGACTTTCAAAAGGATCTTTATCTTTCAAAACCAATTTGAAAATCAATTTACTTCACCAATCAAACCACTCCTGTGCTGTGACCAGATTTGTATAATGAACAAATTTTATACTTCAAGAATATAATGAAAAACAAACAAAATCTTAAAATATACAAGATTTATACTGGTTCACCTCTCAACCCCGGAGGCTACATCCAGTTTTCTTCTAACCAAATCTTGGTCAGAGTTCCACTATAACAAATATTTGTTCTTTACAAGCTTACAACTGATCTCTCTTACCCACCCTAGGTATAATTCAAAATCTATACCCAATAGACTTTTCAAAAGACCAAGAACCAGAGATCCCCTCTTTGTTCTTCCCACTAGAAAACCTTTCTAGTAAAAGCTTTAAAGAATACAAATATTATATGGAAATACAACACAAAAACAAAACAAATATCAAACAAAAATATCAAGCTTAAAGTTTAAGAAGGATATCACCTTTTAATCCTTAGCTAATTCAATTATATGAATGATTCAAACAATCTGAGAATATGTGCAATAGATGAATAATACTCCTTTCTTGAATCTTTCTTTGACACTAGCTTGAACAAATCATCAATTCTTGAGTATTATGACTAGAAACATATGTAACTCTCCAGGATACACATAATAATAGATTTTCTCACTAAATTCAGACTTGAATACTCTTGAGAGCTTTAGAAAGTGTTTGTCACAAGGTATGTACGAGTATCTCAGTTTTTCACTTAATGAATAACATAAACTAGGCTATTCTATTTATAAAAAAACAGATATAACTATCTGTAATTGATTATTTTGTCAATGTAATCGATTATTTTCACTATTGTAATCGATTATTTTAACTAGATAATCAATTAAAGTGTTCATCAGGAATCTAGAAATTTGTCAAGAACAAAATAATCGATTATTCCAGATGAACTCAGTTTTCTAATACACACAAGTAATCGATTGTTCCTATTTAATCGATTATCACAGACCATGTATAAAACTGATCAAAGCACATTTAATCGATTACGATCATCTGATAATCGATTAAACCAGATCAATATGTTGTGTACATTTATGCAGAAGCTTATGTAATCGATTATTTCTCAAGATAATCGATTATCACAGAGAATTTCCAATTCTGTGTTAAGCTTATTTAATTGATTACGAATCAGTGGTAAGTGATTAAAATGTTCATATGGCAATATCCAGAAAGCACACACATGCAATTAATCGATTATATCACCTATGTAATCGATTAAAACAGTGAGAAACTGATTTTATAAAATCCTAATGCCTTTATGAATTTCTATCTAATTTCTTATTACCACATGATTATATCTAATTAAATGAATGTATGAATGCATGAATCATCAAAAGATAATGAGGATTAATCAGGCTTTATCAATTGAACTAACCTTTAACAAAAATTACATATGCCATCAAATAGATTGGGCATGTAAAAGATCAAAAACTTTTATGCTTCATACTTCTTGATCCCTTTGCTTCAGCTTCATCAAATCTAACAGAATGGTCGGTGTGCACAATGATCTTTGATCCTATAAGATATGATCAAAACTTTTCAAGGGAATAAACTACTGCTAGCATGTCCTTCTCCATTGTTGCATTATTGACTTGGGCTCTATTTAGCACCTTGTTTGCTAGTAGAAAGAATGAAATCTTCTATTCCTTTTTTGTCCTAATACTGCTCCTAATGCATAGTCACTAGCATCACACATTGATTCAAATTCTTGCTCCAATTAGGAGCCACTATAACTGGTGCAATTACTAGCTTTTTTTTTCAAGAGGTTAAAATTCTTCTTCATTAAGTGGAACGAGTTCTCTTTAACAAGTAAATTATTGAGGGTTTTGGCAATCTTAGAGAAATTTTTTATGAGCCTTCTATAAAAAATCAGCGAGCCCCAAAAAGCTTCTTACTCCTTTCACGTCTCAAGGTGGTAGGAGCTTTTCAATTACTTTTATCCTAGCTTGATCTACTTCAATACCTCTTGCTGAAATCGTATGCTCAAGCACTATAACATCAGACTTTGGTTACCATGAAGTGCGATTTTTTCCAATTAAGCACAAGGTTTTTTTCAATGCATCTTTTTAGGACTCTTTCTATGTTGTTGAGTTATGACGTGAACGAATCTCTGAATACAGAGAAATCATTGATAACGTTTGTCGAATCGCTACAAAAAAAATAAAAGATAATTATGTAGCATAGGATTAACCTAGGTCGACTTAGAGATACAGTCCAATTTGGTTTCTAACTTAATCCACTTAAAGACAACAAGGGGGTTTATCCAATAGTTTGCAAACAGTGAATGGAGATGGACTCCATAGATGCTGGTTGTGGTTGCTGCTGCTCCTGTACCTGTCTAGCCAAACAATATTTTTCAATAAAGGCTCTGTTTATGGGAGGTCTTATGATCCTGGTCAGGTGCACTTAGATTCCATATAGTTCGCACAAACCAGTAACCAAAGCGGGGAATCCAAGTGCCCTGTTGGCCTTCTCAGGGTTACGGGGATGCCTAGGTGGCTCTAAAATCACAAATTGGGGGATTGCATCGGAAATTATTTGAGCCACATCAATGCTAAGCTGAGTAATACAACTAAAAGCTAGTTGACATTTTGGCATTGGAAGGTCAGAATTATGGTCACTAGGTAGTATGTTACTTAGCAAAAAGGTCATCCAAATTTAGGTTAAGGTAGTCATATTAGTCCTCATTAACCTTACCCTGTTACCTGCGATGTTCCTTGCAAAGTCACACCCTGGAATGCATAAGAGCTAGGTCATGGCCTCTTCATCAAAATTGTTATGCCTGGACATATAGTCACAAAGTTGTCCTTCTGGCAAGATAAGTGGATTTCCTAGAAACTGATTGATGGCATCAGCATCATAAGGAATCCACTGTCCCCTGACAAAAGATCTTTTATCAAATAAAGCTCCTTCCAATGGCCAAGCGTTGGCATAGAATTCCAAGACTATCTCTGGATCAAATTTCTGCAATGGAGTGGCCAATGGTCTCCATCTACGCCAGTCAAGTTCTGCTGTGAAGTCTGGATATTCATCATCCATTAGTTGAACTCGCCTTTCCCTGAGGAATGACCAATTCTTGATTGTTTAAAATCTCTGCTGGTGCTCTTTGCTCCTAAATCTTTGCTCATCATAGATGAAATCTTCAGAAATCTTCAGGGGGATTTGCACTAGAACCTTCATTTCTAGCTCTTTTAGCAGGTAGTTTCTTAGGAGCCATCTAAAAAAGCATCTCAAAAATAGATTTAGCATGTTTATGGGAAGAGTAGCTAACTTAGAGAGGGCAAAATAACAAATGGATGGCAGTTTTATGAGAAAATGATAACCAAGGCAACTACAACATATATGTTCAAAATTTCCTATCTTCCTATGCACATGTCATTAAGCATATCAATCCATGTAGTCCATTGTTGTGCCTTACTAACCATGTATATCCATGTGGATGACACATTACACCAAGTGCTGAAAAACTTTTTAGCATATAGTGCTTGACAATTTTAGTGACATTCCAAGTTATGCAAAAAAAAATAAAGCAAGCACAAATAGTCCAAATGATTAACTCAATCTTGGAGTCTAAGCTTAACTTATGAGCAATATCATACATGGAAGTTGTCTCAAGCAAGCATGGAGCAATTTTCGTGCATCAAAGATATGCCAATTCAAAACTGATTTCATTGTGGCATTTCACCAAACACTGTTGGATTCAGGGGGAGCTACTTAAAGAATGCAAAGGAATTATGATTCAAGCATGGGTTTGGAGCTTTCAACATGCAATGGATGCCTTGAAGTTTAATTAGTGTGAAATGTGTAAGAGAAAAGCAATCTAGTGATCCAAGTGCATTACATACATTCATTCATGAATAAACTAATTGATTTTCATAAGATTTAAACAAGGCTTTCATAAAATGGTTTAAGTTTTAAAGATGTTTGAAAAGGTTTTTGGAAAAATACACTTCCTGCTGGTTTAATCGATTATATACTTCATTTAATCGATTATTTTGTTCTTAGTCTAACTTGGAAAAGCTTTCAAGAACATTGTAATTGATTACCTATCGGGACAATTGATTATTTGACCTTTGTTTTCATATAAACTGCCTTGTTAAACACTTTAATCGATTATTAATGGGTAGTAATCGATTACATCGCTATATATGATTTTAAGTTGTGCTGGGATAATCGATTACCAAGGTATTGTAATCGATTATATAGGCTTAATTGGAAAAGTCGTCTCCTTGCTTTAATCGATTACCACATTTCGTAATCGATTACATTGTGTGTTAGTATAATAACCGTGGTTTCTAAAACGTAAATTTTGGGTTTTGCTGTGAGCCACGCCAGTAGCGTGGGAAGTGCTCCAGAAAGTTAATTTCCACTGGAGTGCCACGCCAGTAGCATGGGAGCCACGCCAGTAGCGTGGGAAGTGTTCCAGAAAGCCATTTTTCTCTGGAATCCCACGCTGTTAGTGTAGGAGGCCATGCTGGTAGTGTGGAAGGCACGTCAGAGGTCTATAAACAGGCCAAAATGCGAAAATTGGAGGAAAAATCGGCTCTTCTTCCTTCCATCGTCCCAAACCTCGATTGTTGACCTTCCCAAGCTTCCTAGGACCTTATATCTTGTCTTAAACACCTAGGTTAGGTTTGTATTGAGCTTGAGAGGCTAGTTGAACAGTGCCTTGGTTGAGGTTTAGACCGTTCCAGTGATTATTGAACTATGAGGCTGCTGAGAGATTATGCCTTGTAGGTGCTGTGCATTGAGTCTGTGATGACTCAGATGCTTTATATGCAGCCATGATGGACCATGGAAGGTCTGAGAGAGGCCTAGTATGGGCTGGGCTGGATTGAACCCTAGGATAGGGCAAATTCTGTATATGATATGCTATGTTCTGTGCTTGAATGCCTGATGGCTTGGTTTTGATATGAGACTGCATATGCCTTGATTAGGGCTTGATTTTGAGACTGTTGGTGGCGGGAGCCACAGAGCAAGGAAAGAACTGTAGAGCGAGGCTTTGCCAGGTAAGTTCAGTGTCCCTGGGGATGATTTCCCATCTTGTGTGCCACACCACACTCCGGGGGAGTGGTGGTCATTTCATGATGCATGCATTGGTAGTTGCATCCTCATAATGATATGTGTCCATTTGTGCTTTGATTGTGATATGTTTGTGATAGATCTATTGGCCAATAGATAGATATGGACCTCCCTAGGAGTTGATGGTTTCCTCCTAGTATGGTTGGCTCATGGTTGAGGTAGTTCCCAGGGAATTGGTTCCCACAGACCATGGGGATAAAAGTTGAGGTAGCTCCTTCTATTCTCGGAGGTACCATATATGTGCATCCATTCGATGGGTCAGCACCCAATGGGATGGCAAAGGTGTGAGTTTCCTGTCTCACACTGATTTAGGCATTGAGGTAGCTCCGCCATGTTTGGATCTTTGTATATATTGTTATGAGGGCCAGAGGGCCAGGCCAGTGGGCCATTTGCTTGTGAATGCCTGATGTATGTATGATGGTTAGTGGGCCAGGGTGAGGATATTCCTCCAAGGACCCTGAGCTTACTGAGATGTGTATCTCACCCCTGTTGGGGATTTATTTTTACAGGTGACTCTTTTGGAAGAGGAGAGCAGTCTCAGGGCAGGAGGCCCTAGTGGAGACATGTCTGCTTGGCCGGTGGCAGCAGAGGGAGCTTGAAGGCTCAGTTTTGTGATGATATGTTTGTTGTAACACCCTGTAGGCCTCCGACGTGTTATCATTAATAATATCAGATTAGTGCTTAAAACATAGTTTATAAAACTCAGCGGAAGCACATAATCGCTTTTCTTGATTCATTATGTATGGAATAAAACATATATCAAACAACATACATACAAGACACATATTTCACACCCCTGCTGATCCAGTTTCTCATAACATAAGCCATAAAGACAGAGAACTAAAAGACTTGGGCAGATTCTCAAATATGCAACATTTATACTCAGGAGGAAAGTCTCATATACATATCATAAATAGTTCTGTACAACATATACATCACAGTTCACACCACATCATGGTGATACAAAAGAATAATAGCCCTCACAGAGGGTATACAGAACTATACAGGTATCAGGTGTACACACACCATCCCTTATCAAGGGTACAAAATTTAAACCAAAACAAATCTGAGCCTTCAAGCTCCATCTACTGCTTCTCAATCAAGCAGCCCATGTCTCTATTAGGGCCTCCTGCCCTGAGACTGCTCTCTTCCTCTAGAAGAGTCACTTGTAATCAGAATTCCCCACACTGGGTGAGATAACACATCTCAGTAAGCTCAGGGTCGATGGAGGCATCTCCTCCACCCTAGCCCACTTCCATAACACATACATCAGATATCACAAGCAATTAGCCCACTGGCTTGGCCCTCTGGCCCTCATAACAATATAAGCATATCATACAAACATGGCGGAGCTGCCTCAACGCCTGGCGGAGCTACCTCAACGCCTATATCAGTGTGAGACCGACACTCACACCTGTGCCATCCCATTGGGTGCTAACCCTTCGCATGGATGCACAAAATATGGTACCTCCGAGAATAGAAGAAGCTACCTCAACTTCTAATCCCTTGGCCTGTGGGAACCAATCCCCTGGGAGCTACCTCAACCATGAGCCAGCCATGCTAGGAGGAAACCGTCAACTCCTAGGGAAGTCCATATCTATTTATTGGCCAACAGATCTATCACAGTCATATCACATCACAAATCAAGCACAGATGCATATATATATTGTTATGAGGATGCAACTACCAATGCATGCATCATGAAATGACCACCACTCCCCCGGAGTGTGGTGTGACACACAAGACAGGAATTCATCCCCAGGGACACTGAACTTACCTGGTAAGGTCTCAATCTGTGGTACTGTCCCTGCTCTGTGGCTCCCGCCACCAACAGTCTCAAAATCAAGCCCTAATCAAGGTATATGCAGTCTCATATCAAAATCAATCCAATAGACATTCAATTAGAACATATCATATCAGAATTCCCTTATCCTAGGGTTCAATCAGAACAAGCCATCACTAGGCTTCTCACAGACCATACAAGGTTCACCATGGCTACAAACAAAGCATCTGAGTCATCACAGACTCAATGCAGCTCACCTAACAGAGCATAATCTCACAACAGCCTCATGGTTCAAAATCATTGGAATGGCCTAAAACTTAACCAAGGCACTATTCCATTAGCCTCTCAGGCTCAACACAAGCATAATCAAGGCTCTGGCATGGCTCCAAAACCACAAGTGACTTATCACACAAGCCACACATACAAGCCACAGAGCCAATATTCAAAGTTATCTAAATCAAAAACTGAAAGCTAATCCTTCATCTATACATCGCTCTAAACAAGTTTCTCTACAGGACCCTGGGCTAATTCTAGCCCCAGCTCATATGGGTCACTATTCACAGAGAACCCCAAGGATCAAAATTAAACGGAGAAACTTGAGTCCCTTCCCTCAGTGGCGACCAGAAAACTTCAGGACAGCTTCCTCAAGCTCTATTGTCCTTCCCAAGCTGTGGGTCCTCGCCACTCTCAAGTTCTCTGAGTTTTTCCCTCAGAATCACTTCTCACTCAATTGGGGTTTTCAGAAAATAAAATGAAGGATTATAGCTTTCCAAATGGTTTTCTCAAGATTAAAGGTCTTTGGGAGGTGTTTAGGCTAAGAAACTAGGTCCTAGGAAGCTTGGAACTGCTCTAATGGAGGCTGGGGTCGTGGGGAAGAAGAAGGAGTTAAATTTCCTTCTAAAAATTGCGTTTAACCCTTATATACTCAGCCTGCCCGAGCTCTAGCGCGATCCGCGCCACCTCCCACGCTATCCGCGCCACAATGGCGGTGGTCTGGCACCAACAGCGCCATCCCCTCACTAACAGCGTCAACCTCCCCAGACCTGTGGCGCCATCCACGCCAACCTGGCGCTATCAGCGTGAAAAACCAGAGGAAATTGTGTTTCCAGGGCACTTCTGGCGTTACCCGCGCGGCCCTTGGCGCTACCAGCGCCAACCTCTCGGCCCAATGACGCTACTCGCGCTGTATCCACGCCCTTAGCGTGGACTTACCGAATGTGTGGCGCTACCCGCGCCATCCTGGTGCCCCTGGCGCCACTTTCCAGTGGGTCTGGCGCGATCAGCGCCAACCCTGGCACCATCCGCACCACACCCTTAACAGGGTTTTCTGCTAAATAAACATAGCACAAAAGTGAGGGTCCTTACATTCACCCCTCCTTTTTAAGAATTTTGTCGGCAAAATTCAGAACCATACCTGTTAGCCAACTCGAGATACATCTGTAGCAGCTCCTGCTCCCGCTCCAAAGTTTAGTGCAAACCATGGTTCAAATTCAAGTAAGTAATAACAATAACATACATCCTTAATAAAGCAAGTATAGATAGCCACAAAGTAGACATAGTTAGGGTTCTTAGTCACTTTTCTTATTAGTCTAAATTCAAATTAATTGTTCTTTAGGTTAGTTAAGGTTAATTATCCAAATTATTATCTATGTATCAATTTAATTCATTGAGTCATTTTGTCAAACACATGGTATACAAAACTTTAATCTTATAAAAGTGATGAATAACATAGCCTAAATCTTATAGAAATAAATGATAAGCTAACCTAATTAATTATCTAAGCCATGTGTATCAAATACCACCCATACCTTAGCTTCCTTGATTGAATTTTCAGCAACTTCACTTCAAGATTCCTTGCTTCCTACACGTGAGTTTTTTCAAGGATGTGGACTTTTATTTGGCTTTTGTTTTTAGATGAAAGGTGAAGTGAAAGGGATGGGCTGAAAGTGGAATGTTGGCCGTGCAAATCAGCCTTCATTTTGGTCCTACCATCCTTTTATATAGGCTAAGCTCTTGGCCTTTAGTGCAAATATCTTAAGACTTCATTATTATCTTGCTTTTAGGTTGTTTTCATCTCATTGGCTCTTGAATTAAGGCCTTACAAGTGTCTTTGATTAAAAGAATTCTACATCCTTCTCTTATTTCTTGATTTGGCCATGCAATAGCTTAAACTAGGTGCCTTCCTTTTGCTTTTTTTTATTTCTTCAAATGGGGTAGTCTTGGCCTTGGTAGATTTTTGTTATATTTGTTTCAAGGTGGCTTTCTACTTGATCCAATACTATTTCTCCTTGCTTCTTGGCTGTCCAATTGTCCATGTTCTACACTTTTCTAAAGCTTTCTCCGTTATTCTATGAAGTGCACGGTTTTTAACTTGATTTTGGTACAATATGGTTTAGTTTTAGCTTAAAACCGTGTATAGCTCTTGGTTTGGGAATTTTATGCTTTATTTTTCTTAACTTAAGTTTTTGAATTGAATAAAATCATTTCTTGAATTTTAGAAAACCTTAATCTAACTTGCTTCCTTAAGAATAAAATTCCAAAATTAGTTAGAAACTATCTTGAAGTTTTAGTAACATTTAATAAGTTGTCACACAATTTCTTTTAATGGTTTTATCTAATTTTCTATTGGTCCATTTGGTTTTTAATTAGTAAAATGTTTAGATCACTTATTAAAGAATCCATTCCTATTATAATGAAGAGAAAATTCTCTAGATTGTATCTTTCTTTCTTCTGTGTTTTTACTAAACTTAGATTTATTTTAAATTCAATTCTTTTTGAACTATCTTTTCAAAATTTCTAAAAATTCTATCTCATAGGTTTTCTTTGCTAATAATATCAATAATCCCTGGTCTGGGATCATTCTATATTTGTATCAGGTTTCCAGAACCTTACCAACGTTATATGACCTTATCAGTGCTAGAAGGGCATTTTGGTCATTTGTACAAATGTTCAGGGGTATTTTGGTCATTTTCCCCAAGGACCTAACTGTCATTTGTGGAATTGTCTAAGAACATTTTGGTCATTTTCAAAAGTGTCCAAGGGTATTTATGTCATTTGTCTAGGAATGCATATTTATAAGAAAATGCACATATATATGGAAAATTGAGGGTGTTACATCTGGCGCGATCCGCGCCACCTCCCGCGCTATCCGTGCCACAATGGCGGTGGTCTGGCGCCAATAGCGCCATCCCCGTGCTAACAGCGTCAACCTCCCGAGACCTGTGGCGCCATCCGCGCCAACCTGGCACTATCAGCGTGAAAAACCAGAGGAAATTGTGTTTCCAGGGCACTTTTGGCACTACCCGCGCAGCCCTTGGCGCTACCAGCGCCAACCTCTCAGCCCAGTGACGCTACTCGCGCCGTATCCACGCCCTTAGCGTGGACTTGCCGAATGTGTGGCGCTACCCGCGCCATCCTGGTGCCACTTTCCAGTGGGTCTGGCGCGATCAGCGCCAACCCTGGCGCCATCCGCGCCACACCCTTAACAGGGTTTTCTGCTAAATAAACATGGCACAAAAGTGAGGGTCCTTACATTTATACCCTTGATAAGGGCGGGTGTGTGTACACCTGAATTATGTATAGTTCTATATACCTTCGGTGAGGGCAGTTATTCTTTTGTATCACCACGGTGTGGTGAAGACACTGATGTGTATATATATATATATATATGTGTGTGTGTACAGAACTATTGATGCTATGATATAAGACTTTTCTCCTGAGTTTATTCCTGATGTATATGTTTATCTGCCTATGATTGTGAATGAGAAACTGGATTAGCAGGGGTGTGAAATATATGTCTTGTGTGTATGTTCTCTGTGATGTGCTTTTATTCCATACATAATGAATCAAGAAAAACGATTTTGTGCTTCCGCTGAGTTATTAAATAATGTTTTAAGCGCTAATCTGATATTATTAATGATAACGCACTGGAGGCCTACGGGGTGTTACATTTAATGGTATCAGAGCGGTTTCTTGATGAGAACATTATGTATGGAACTTGTTTTGGTGCTTGACTGTGGTTGTTTGGCATGAACATTGCATGGGGGTACATTAACAATGGGCCTGATCAACTCACTGTGTGATGTACATGTGTAGTGACATGGTGAGACCTAGAAGCACCATGGGGCTACCAATGCCCAGTCTGATCCAGTTGTGGCTGCACTAGCCGCCATGCAGCAAGAGTTGGCTACTAACAGGCAGACTCAGGAGGAGATGCAGCGAGAGATGGTTGTAACCCGAGAGGTTAATGAAGCCTTGATGAAGGCTAATCATGATTTGCTAGAGGAGGTGAAGAACCTCAGGAAGGATGACAGAGCATCCTCCACACCTCCTATCCATGATGGCGAGGGTAGCCACCAGCAGGTTGGTGGAGCCACCTGCAAGGGGACCAGATGTCCCAGGTAGAGGCTGAGAATGACCCAGCAGCCAGAGGGAAAATGCTGATTACCTTCCGGAAGCATGATCCTCCAGTGTTCTCAGGGAGCTATGATCCAGTTGCTGCAGCAAGGTGGCTGCAAGCCTTAGAGAAGATTTTTGAGGTGATGGAGTGCCCCGATCACCAGAGGTTGCTGTATGCGACCTATATGCTTCAGGGCGATGCCCACGAGTGGTGGAAGACCACAGTCCAGCTTCTGAGAGGCTGGGGAGAGATGATTACCTGGCAGTTGTTTGAGGCCTACTTCCTGGACAGATATTTTCCTAGAGATGCCCGTGAGCAGAAGTAGGCAGAGTTTGATGGACTCGTCCAGGGGACTATGACGGTGGATGAGTATCTGGCCCAGTTTAATGAGCTGGCCCAGTATGCACACTTCAGGAGACCTTTGCCAGAAGCTGAGATTTTAGTAGCTAAGTTCCTGAGGGGACTTAGGGATGATATTCAGGTGCTGGTGGCCGACAGTGGATCACGTGACCTGGATACCTTGGTGAGGCAGAGTCGCCAAGTGGAAGATATCCTGCAGAGACAAAGAGGCAGACAGCCTACTCCCTCAGTCAGACAGGAGGGGAGAAGGCCCAGTGGTTCTGGCCCACCTGGGAAGGGGAAGGGTAAGGAGCTGAGAGTTTTTGTTCCCTCTGACAGATTTAAAAGGGGCTCAGCTCGGAGAAGACCAGCCCCGAAGTGTTTAGCCTACGGGAAGGAGCATCTGGGAGCATGTTCCTCCGGCCAGATCATCTGTTTCCGATGTGGCAAGCCAGGCCACATATCCAGAGAGTTTCCTCAGACAGAGAATCGGGCACAGGCTGCTCTAGTGGAGATGATGCTAGTGGAGATGACGGCACCCACAGCAGGACGGGTGTACATTGTAGATGCCAGGGAAGCAGCCAGAGCTCCAGATCTAATCAAAGATACAGTTTTGATCGATGACTGTGATGTCAGAGTGTTGTTTGATTCTGGAGCTACACATTCTTTCATACAGGATGTGGTTGTGGATAGGCTCAGACTGCCAAAGCTCAGTTTTGCCTCTCCGATGGAGGTTACCACTGCATCTAGAGAGAGATGTCAGGTGAGCACGTGCTGCAAGGATGTGCAGTTTTTGTATGAGGGTAGAGCCTATGTGATTGATTTGTTCTGTCTAGCGATGCCTACGCATGAGATGATTTTGGGTATGGACTGGATGGCCAAGTATGGCGTGATGCTATACTGTTGTCAGAAGAGGGTTGTTGTTCCTTCTGACGAGGCAGGTTCGAGTTCCACCGCTTTCTTATCAGTCTTGCAAACCCACAAGGCAATCAGAGAAGGAGCTCAGGGCTATATCTTCTTGGGTGTGACAGAAGATAAGCCAAGTGTTGATCTATCTCAGATTCCGGTGGTGAATGAGTTCATGGATGTGTTTCCTGAGGAGATCACTCAGCTACCACCAGAGAGGGAGATAGAGTTCTCCATTGATCTGGTTCCTGGTGTGGGATCGATTTCTGTGGCACCTTACCGTATGGCTCCTCTGGAGTTGAGGGAGCTGAAGGTGCAAATGGAGGACCTGTTGTCCAAACAGTTCATCAGACCTAGTGTTTCACCTTGGGGAGCACCAGTGATCTTTGTGAAGAAGAAGGACGGTAGCATGAGATTATGTGTGGACTACAGGCAGTTGAATAAGGTTACTGTGAAGAACAAGTATCCTCTACCTCGTATTGATGATCTGTTAGATCAGCTGAGGGGAGCCAGGGTGTTCTCCAAGATAGACCTAAGATCCGGATATCATCAGATCCGGATCAAGCCTGCAGACATACCTAAGACAGCCTTTCGGTCTAGGTATGGCCACTTCGAGTATCAGGTCATTCCTTTCGGTCTGACGAATGCCCCAGCAGTGTTCATGGATTATATGAACAGGGTATTCAGACCTTTTCTGGATCAGTTTGTGGTGGTGTTCATCGATGACATTCTGATATACTCCAAGACGGAGGCAGAGCATGCCGAGCATCTCAGGACAGTCCTTCCAATTTTGAGGGATAAGCAGTTGTATGCTAAGTTGGCCAAGTGTGAATTCTGGTTGACAGAGGTGAAGTTTCTTGGCCATGTGATCTCAGCAGCTGGTGTATCAGTGGATCCCAGCAAGATAGAGGCAGTGATGTCCTGGGAGAGGCCCAAGGACATGTCCGAGATCCGAAGCTTCCTGGGATTGGCTGGCTACTACAGGAGGTTCATTCAGGGGTTTTCCTAGTTGGTGGTATCGCTGACTCGACTCACATGGAAGGGGGTTCCATTTGTGTGGACCCATGAGTGCGAGCAGTGTTTCCAGGAGCTGAAAGAGCGGTTGACCACAACTCCAGTGTTGACTCTTCCTGATCCTAAAGAAACTTTTGAGGTGTTCTGTGACGCGTCTAAGCGGGGCTTGGATGTGTGTTGATGCAGGATCAGAAGGTGGTTGCCTATGCTTCTAGGCAACTGAAACCTCATGAAGAGTCTTATCCTACTCATGACTTGGAGTTGGCAGCTGTAGTGTTTGCTTTGAAGATTTGGAGGCACTATTTGTATGGTGCCAAGTTGATAGTGTTCAGTGACCACAAGAGTCTCAGGTACCTCTTTGACCAGAAAGAGTTGAATATGAGACAGAGGCGTTGGATGGAGTTTCTCAAGGATTATGATTTTGAGTTGAGATATCATCCAGGCAAGCCCAATGTGGTTACTGATGCTTTGAGTAGGAAGAATGTGACTGCCGCCTACTTGATGATCTCTGATTGCAAGCTGATAGAGCAATTCAGAGACATTCACCTGACGGTGATAGAAGGGGCTCAAGGCCTTGAGTTGAGCAGGACCAAGGTGGATCATGAGCTGATCAGGAGGATCCGAGAAGCTCAGCAGCAGGATGAGGCTGTGAGGGCCATGATTGGCCAACAGGATGTTTCCTGGGAGGATAATGACTTGGTGATGTACCAAGGTCGTATTGTGGTGCCTAAGGGCGAGTTGAGAGATGTCGTCCTATCCAAGGCACATAAGGGCCAATTCAGTATTCATCCAGGAGCCACCAAGATGTATCATGATTTGAAGAGGAATTTCTGGTGGCCAAGGATGAGGAGAGATATAGCTGAGTATGTGGCTAAGTGCTTGGTGTGTCAGAAGGTAAAGATAGAGCATCAGAGACCATATGGTCTGTTACGGCCTTTATAGATCCCTAAATGGAAATGGGACAGCATTTCCATGGATTTCATGGTAGGGTTGCCGAGGACTCTGTAAGACCCTGACTTTTGGTGCGGACGGCGTGGGATGCCGCGCAGATAGCGCTAGAAGTCCTAATGAGAAAACCAGGTTGGAGTTGTGGCGCGATCAGCGCCAGAGTTGGCGCGGTTAACACCAGACTCACGGGAAGGTGGCACCAAGGGCACCAGGCTGGCGCGGATGGCACCATAGGCTCGGGAGGTTGACGCCAGGGGCGCCAAGGTGACGCAAGAGGCGCCAGTTTTTGCAGCCAGCGCGGACAGCACCAGGTGTGGCGCGGGTCGCACCACAGGTGCAGCATGTTCACGTTGGTAGCGTGGATGTGGCGCAGTTAGCATGGCAATGGCAGTGGAGCTGGCGCGGGTAGCGCCAGAGGTGGCGCGGATCGCGCGGGACCTCTGGCAGACCCAGTATATAAAGGGGGTCGCATTTTCAGAAGAGAAAATCTTCTCTTCTTCTTCCTCCAGCGCCCCACCACCATTTTTGGACCTCCCAAGCTTCCTAAACCCATAGTTCTTCACCCAAATCACTTCCAAAGCCTAGTAAATCCCTTAGAAACCAAGTTTAAGCTAGAATCTTTCCTCCATTTCCTTTGAAACCCCAGAAAAGCCCCTTTCTCAAAAGGAGGTTGCAGAGCTCGAGTTGGACGAGGAACGGCGGTGGTTCAATGACACCAGGGCTCGGGAGAGAAACCCAGAGGCCTTCCTCATTGGTTCTAAGGTAAGAAACTCGAGTTTCTCCGACTGATTTGTGAATTGGGGGTTTTGATGAATAGTGACCCATCTGTGATAGAGCTAGAATTAGCTCTGGGTCCAGTTGAGAGATGTGTTTAGAATGATGAGAGGAGGAAGGATTAGCTTTCAGTTTGTGATTTGGTGAATGTTGGTTTTGGCTCTAGGTTATGCATGTGTGACTTGGACTGGGTCACTTGATTTGAGACATGCAAGAGCCAAAATGATGGGCTTGTAGTGCCTGTGAGGCCATGGGAACGGTGTCTCGTGATTTAGACCGTTCAAGCCCTATGGAAACCCGGAGTTATTGGGTGGTGTGAGCTGTGATGCTCATTATGAGTGGCTTGGGTGGAGTCTATAGGGACTCTGAGGCCATGGTTGATCTGATATAGACCACTGAGGGTCTATGGAAAGGCTTGTAGAGGATGAGCCTGAGGAACCTTAGGTAGATAACCTGGGTTGATAGAAGGGACTGAGGTTCCTTTCTCTGAGGCAGTTGAGGACTGTCTGATGAGCTTATGGTTGCTTGTGTGCCTGAATGGTCTGTGATTATGCGATTGGTTGCCTTGATAGGGCTTGACACGAGGTGTCAGAGGAGCAGACCATTGTTCAAGAGACTGGAGTTGCAGGCACAACTGTCAGGTAAGCTGATCGTTCTGAGGATTATTCCCTTTCTCTTGTTTGCCACCCAAGTGGGTGATGGATGCATGCCATGCTTGATTCTATATATGTTTATGTGCATGCTGTGGAGAGAAAGGCCAATGTGGCTTGTTGTGGTTGATTATATGTGTTTGGAGCCTGAAAGGCTAGATGAACGGTGCTTTGAGTGAAACTTAGACCGTTCCTGAAATATTAATTTATGATGGCCTAGCGTGTGCTCGGCTAAATTGATGAACCCTAGGATAGACACCGAGATGGTGTGAGGGTGTTTGGCACCTATGGCTTCAGGTGTGGGGCCTTGGGCCTCTGGATTGAAGAACACTGTGAGGGTGTTCTGAGATGTAATAAAGACCGTAAGATGGTCAATACTGGAATCTATAGGATACTGGACTAGTATCGAGCTAGCTGAGGTTCCCTAGCCAGAGGAAGAGTTTGAGGACTCCCTTGGAATAGCTGAGATTCCTTGGGAGGTGCCATTGCTCTCCGCCTAAAGTCCTAAGGATGGATTGCCCTGTATGGATGTTCCTCCTTGGGTAGTGATGATTAAAGTCCTGAGGGATTGAGAGCTCCCTGTGTGGATTGTCTCTCTCAGGCAGGTGATTAGAGATCCTGAGGGATTGAGAGCTCCCAGTGTGGATAGTCTCTCTCAGGTATCTGACTGGAAAGTCCTGAGGGATTGAGAGCTCCCTGTGTGGATAGTCTCTCTCAGGCAGCTGATGAGTAGTCCTGGGGGATTGAGAGCTCCCTGTGTGGATAGTCTTTCAAGGCAGAGGATTGGAAGTCCTGAGGAATTGAGTGCCTCCGTTGTGAGATGATCTCTCTCAGGCATTGGACTGGAAGTCCTAAGGGATGGAGGGCCCCCGGTGTGGGATGATCTCTCTCAGGCATGTGCTGTGAAAGTTCTGGAGAGGTCAGGCAGTATACATACATGTTGTATCTCTAAGAGAGGGCTTCCTGAGGGGATGAGAGCCTAGGGCCTCTTAGATGAGCCATATCTGGATTCTGGAAGTCCTGAGTAGATGACTCAGGCAATGCTTGTTTCAGTGGATGAGGTGGTGCGTCTCTGGTATGGAAAGCGTCCAGTGGTTGACACTTAGGTATAGTACCTCTGAGAGACAAGTCTGAGATGGCTTGAGAGCCAGTATGAGGTAGAATACCTCTGATGCTGAGAGCATCCAGATAGTACCCAGTAGCTGGGGAGTGTGTGATAGCCAGAATGATGTCCTAGGCTTTGTTATGTATTGTTATGTTTTGTGCTTGGGAGGATCTCCCAGAACCCTGAGCTTACTAAGATGTATATCTCACCCCTATTGTGGGTTGTGGTTTTCAGGTGCTTCTTGAGGAGAGGAGCAACCACAGGGCAGGAGGCCCGAGCTGAGTATGCTGGAGTGGTCATGGGCTGCAGATGAAGATTAGAAGAGTCTTTATTTTGATCTCTGTCTTGTACCTTGTATAGGGATAGGGTGTGAGTGTACACCCGTTGTACTGTGCATATGTTGATGTATAACCACAGATGTGGTCGAAACTATGAGTTGTATGTATATGTACAGGTTATGCTTATGTGTTTGAGATTATGTTTCCTCCTGATATCTCCATTTAGATTTCTGTGTTTTCTGCCTATGTTGTTATATTTATGTTAACTGGATTAGCAGGGGCTTGTTTATGATGCTTTGTGTTGTGTGTTTTATATTCCATGCATAATGTAATCAAGAAAATCGATTCTATCGCTTTTGCACCGCGTTTAGTTAACGCTGATAGCGCGTTTATGATATTATTAATGATAACACGTCCGGGGTGTTACAGACTCAGAGTGGATGTGATTCCATCTGGGTGATTGTGGATAGGCTGACCAAGTCCGCTCATTTCTTACCTGTGAGATCTGACTACACTACAGAGAAGTTGGCCCAGTTGTATGTTAAAGAGATCGTGAGGCTGCATGGTATTCCTGAGAGCATTATCAGTGACAGAGATCCGAAGTTCACCTCTAGGTTTTGGGGTGCTCTTCAAGATGCTTTTGGGACCCAGCTAAGACTCAGCACAGCCTACCATCCTCAGACAGATGGTCAGACAGAGAGGACCATCCAGACCCTGGAGGATATGCTGAGAGCTTGTGGCTTGGAGCAAGGTGCTAGCTGGGACAGATATCTACCTCTGGTGGAGTTCTCATACAACAACAGTTTTCATGCCAGCTTGGGTATGGCACCATATATGAGGCTCTGTATGGCCGACGGTGCAGAACTCCGGTTTGTTGGACAGAGGTAGGAGAGAAGCAGCTCCTTGGACTTGAGATGGTTCAAGAGACTTCTGAGCAGATCAAGATGATCAGAGACAGGTTGATGTAGGCTCAGAATCGACAGAAGAGCTATTATGATCAGAAGCACAGACCCTTGCAGTTTGAGGAGGGTGATCATGTGTTTCTGAGGCTATCTCCAGTTACGGGTGTAGGACGAGCCTTGGGTGTGAGAAAGCTTAGTCCTAGGTTCATTGGTCCATATCAGATCCTTCAGAGGGTAGGACCAGTGGCTTATAGGCTAACTTTGCCTCCCCAGTTGTCAGGGCTACATGATCTGTTCCACGTGTCCCAGTTGAGGATGTGGCTGATCCCTCACACCTGGTAGAGCCAGACACAGTTCAGATTAAGGAGAATCTGACAAGTCCTACACGACCTCTGAGGATTCTAGACAGAATGGAGAAACAGATCCACAACAAGACTATGCCCATAGTCAAGGTGCAATGGGAAGGCAGGACACCTGAGGAAGCGACTTGGGAGAGAGAACAGGAGTTGTTGCAGCGGTATCCCGAGTTGACTAACAGGTAGGTTCCTGAATTTTGCAAACAAAATTCTTAAAAAGGGGAAAAGAATATAATAACCATGGTTTCTAAAACATAAATTTTGGGTTTTGCTGTGAGCCACGCTAGTAGCATGGGAGCCACGCCAGTAGCGTGGGAAGTGCTCCAGAAAGTTAATTTCCACTGGAGTGCCACGCCAGTAGCGTGGGAGTCACGCCAGTAGCGCGGGAAGTGTTCCAAAAAGCCATTTTTCTCTGGAATCCCATGATGTTAGCGTGGGAGGCCACGCTGGTAGCATGGAAGGCACGTCAGAGGTCTATAAAAAGGCCAAAACGCGAAAATTGGAGGAAAAACTAGCTCTTCTTCCTCCCTTCGTCCCAAACCTCCATTGTTGACCTTCCCAAGCTTCCTAGGACCTTATATCTTGTCTTAAACACCTCCCTATGACCCTTAAACTTGTGAGGAACCCTTAGAGAGCTATAATCCTTCATCCTCTCCTGTGAAAACCCCTTTTGAGTGAGAATTCCTTTCTCAGGGAATTTCTAGAACTTGAGTTTAGCGAGGAATCACAGCATTTTACGGACACCCAAGCTAGGGGGCGAGGTCCAGAGCCATTCCTCATCGTTTCTGAGGTAAGAAACTCAAGTTTCTCCGGTTGATTTTGATTTTGGGGTTTTCTGTGAATAGTGACCCATATGAGCTGGGGCTAGAATTAGCCCAGGGTCCTGTAGAGAAACTTGCTCAAAGCGAGGTAGTGATGAAGGATTAGCTTTCAGTTTTTGATTTAGAGAACTTTGAATCTTGGCTCTATGGCTTGTATGTGTGGCTTTTGTGATAATTCACTTGTTGGATTTATGCCATGATAGAGCCTAGGTTAGATTTGTATTGAGCTTGAGAGGCTAGTTGAACGGTGCCTTGGTTGAGGTTTAGACCGTTCTAGTGATTATTGAACTATGAGGCTGCTGAGAGATTATGCCTTGTAGGTGCTGTGCATTGAGTCTGTGATGACTCAGATGCTTTATATGCAGCCATGATTGACCATGGAAGGTCTGAGAGAGGCCTAGTATGGGCTGGGCTGGATTGAACCCTAGGATATGGGAAATTTTGTATATGATCTGCTATGTTCTGTGCTTGAATGCCTGATGGCTTGGTTTTGATATGAGACTGCATATGCCTTGATTAGGGCTTGATTTTGAGACTGTTGGTGGCGGGAGCCACAGAGCAAGGAAAGAACTGTAGAGCGAGGCTTTGCCAGGTAAGTTCAGTGTCCCTGGGGATGATTTCCCATCTTGTGTGCCACACCACACTCCGGGGGAGTGGTGGTCATTTCATGATGCATGCATTGGTAGTTGCATCCTCATAATGATATGTGTGCATTTGTGCTTTGATTGTGATATGTTTGTGATACATCTATTGGCCAATAGATAGATATGGACCTCCCTAGGAGTTGATGGTTTCCTCCTAGTATGGTTCGTGTAACACCCCAAAATTTTGGAATCACAATCAACTACAGGGATAAAATGTTAATTAGAAGCAATACAGAAGAATTTAGGGGAATGGCGAAAATACCCATGGATATTTTGAAAAATGACCAAAATACCCCTAGGTCTTTTAGTAATATATATTGAGAAGGAAATCTTATAAATATCCCTAAGGTTGTAGAAATGACCAAGAATACCTCAAGGGAAACAATTACAGAATTTCCCTGAATATTTTTGGAAATGACGATTTTACCCCTAAGGTGAGGGATAAAATTACC
>PYAF01003481.1:73693-84051 GCA_007407185.1 Glycine tomentella | reverse complement strand
CATGATCTTATATGAATGAATGATGCATGATACACACACACACATGGATTATCAGATCATATACTTCCCTTTTACATATGATCAGATTGATTCTTCAAGCTTTCCTTTGAGTATCATCATTTTGTGCATGTTTGAATGTCCAAAACTTTTTGAAGCTTGATTCTTCATTCTTGATGTTTGACTTCACTTGAATCAACAAGGTTGAGTTTAGGGTTGGTGTCATGGTTTTGGTTGCATGGATTAGGGTTTGGTTCAGGGTTAGGGTGCGGTCATTAGGGTTTATGGTTGTAGGCCGAATGGGGTCTAGTGTTTAAAAATTTGTTGTTTTAATGATTTGTGAATTTTACATAAGTGTTAACATGGATTTTTATTTTTGGTGTATGAAGTTATTGATAACATGGCCGATTTATCTGGATCTGATCCGCCGTGCTCTGTATCCAATCATGAGGCTGAGCCGATGGATCCGACATCTTATGTGGTTCCTACCCCGTACAGATGGGGCGCTTTGCATAGGCGTACTCAGCGCACCCATGTTTCACAATCTGTGTGGAACGAGGGCACAGTACGACTACTGAAGACTCGATGTGGCAAGGTGTCGGGGGGATCAGCATATGACAACATTCCTCAAGTCGTTTCTGATATGCTGCAGGACGCTGGCTTTCTTCATGTCGCACACATGCGACATATTCAGGTATGCAACACGTCATATTAGTAATCAAATTTGATTTAACCATAACTATAGTTGTCAATTGATTAATGATATTGTTTTAGATTGATGCTGCCCTGATTAGTGCTCTGGTTGAGTGATGGAGGCCAGAGACCCATACGTTCCACATGCCACATGGCGAGATGACTATCACGTTACAAGATGTGGCTGGTATTTTGGGATTGCCCATGGCTGGCAATGTCGTCACTGGAGTGACTTTGTCCGATTGGGCGGAGGTGATTGAGGACGTTTTCAGTCAAGAACCTGACGACGAAAAAGAGCTGACCGGTGGATACCTATGACTGACTTACTTCGATAGGCATTGGGGATTGGGGTGAGTTGGATAAAGATTTTGTCAATGTGACGCGGTTTGCAAAGGCACACATTGCCCGCCTTATTGGTGCATGGCTGCTAAGCGATAGATCTGGAGCTAGCGTGATGGCAGACGCTATATCCCTTTGTTGGCTGGGGATTTCCCAGAGATCGGAGGATACAGTTGGGCCTCTGCTGTCCTTGCACATTTGTTTAGACAGATGTGCGAGTATACAGATGCATCCAGAAAGGACATTGGTGGATGCCATATGTTGCTTCAGGCGTGGGCGTGGCTAAGATTCCCACCAATTGCTCCATGTATTCCGCAGCCTAGTGACCCACAAGCGCATTTTGGCCACCGGTATGTGTGACTACATGTTCATTTTATAACAACTTAAACAATTAAGTCGTACATTGTTTAATGTTAGTTGTTTTGTTAATAGGTTTAACGGCCTACCCCGGCTTAGCCCGCACGAGTTGGTGTACTACAGGACGGCCTTCGAATCCCTCAGTCGGGACGAAGTATGTATACTGATAGTTTAGTAATTGCATGTTTGCATTTGTGGTTTATGTCATAACATAAAACAACTTAAATTTTTTTTTATGCAGGTGATCTGGGAACCATATGGAGATTACCATTTCGTTGGTGCATCTGACCATGAGCGATTGTTGTGGATGGCATCGACGCCTATTATATGTTTCCACACAGTTGAAGTTGCCCAACCCGATAGATGCATGCGGCAATTTGGGAGGGATCAGCCAATCCCACGTCCTGCCATGAAGCTGAAGGGTGTGCACGACTTTTCACTTCATGGAAAACGAGAAGAAAATTGGGTGCGTAAGCTCAAACCGTTTCTGAATCGCTGGCAGCAAAGGGAGCAGCACATCGACCTCCCCCCAATCCAGGGCCAAATGTCACCAAACCATGAGTACATGGTATGGTACAGAGAAAATGGGAAGCAGTTTATCACAAAGGAGGGTGCGAAGATGGGTCGTAGTGTAAGTTTCGTTTTCATTAATATTTTTTTTATTTACATTAATTATCATAATTGACATAGTTGACAGTGATGTTTATATATTTGAATTTGAATTTATAGGTCGATGGGATAGAGATGCTCTACTTTGCCACACATAGGCAGAATAGGGCGACGTTCGACTTTGATTGGGCGCATCAAGAGTTGGGTCGCTTAATGTCTGTCTTCAGACAAAGTTGTCATGTGGTGGAGTCTGGACCAGAAGCTCCAGAGATGCAGCTTGAGGAGGAGCCACAATTGTCTCTTCAAGTTGGTCGTCGCAGAAGGGAGGGACGTGGTCTGGAGCGTCGACGAAGACCTATTCAGCAGGTGCCTGAGCCCATTGTTGGTCCCGGGCCTGCCGCTCCTAGTTCTTATAGGCCTCCAGATGTGTCGTCGACATATGGGAGTCAGGTGTTCTATCATGATCCTACTGAGCATAGTGCCTCATACTATTCTGCGGATGTGCCTACACCGGCGGATGCATACGGTGCAGATGTCGGCTTTGGGGATGTGCCCGCTGATTGGATGCATACGAATGTGGAACAGATGCTCATGGATTTTGATATGAGCACTACAGGCTGTGGGAGTTGGGCATCCGATGCACCATATGTTCCCTAATCTGCTGAGCATGCTATGCCAGTATATGCAGAGCAGGGCACTCCATGTCCAGCTCCGTATGTCCCATCATATGAGACAGGATTTTCCGAGGCAGACACGTATCGGCCAGATCCTTATCAGCCAGGCCCGTCTCAGCCAGACCCCGTCGAGGCAAGCAGTTCACAGCGACCTCGAAGACGGAGGCAACCTGATAGACAAGCGCGACAGCAACGGTGGCCACCACCGTCTTAGTTTTAGTCGCTTGCTTGTACCATTCGTTTGTACCATTTATTTTAATGATGTGTATTGTAACTATTATGTATGTTACATTTGTTTGTGTTATTTATTTTTCAGTGTAAGTATTAGTTAGCTTATAATTGTCGTGGAAAGCACGAATTCAAAACAAAGCTTGAAACACCCCACACCTCAGCCCGATTTAGTATTATTCAGGTTGATTGTATCTGTCATCATCACAGGCGTTTGGCAAGGAAGTGGCAAGGAAGCAAAGTGAACAGAGACAAGCAAAGAAAATTGCAGCTAAGGAAGTGCTTGCCAAGGCAAAACTTGAATGGGAAAACTAATTACTCAATATTAGTGAAGTTTATGTAAAGCCTTACCCCTAAGTCTGTAACCGAAGACGTTAACCCTAATCACACTATCAGGCCTAAACCCTAAACAGGAACCGATAAACCCTAAACAGAACGTTCATTTGTAATAAGAACAATAATGTAAAACAACATATTCAATGCACATTTCTCATTGCATCTGCATGTCCGGTTTGCTAAAAATGGCTAAAATTTCAATTGGACCAAAACGTTTCCAGTAGTTCGATTCTGCTATGATCTTCAACACGTCTTCGTCGCTTGTCAACTCTTTTATCTGATATTCGATTGTGGTGGTCGAATATTGTGCATGGCGTGGTTGTCGAAAAAATAATTTTCTCACCAACTGTGACATGTGAATCCCATCAGGGGGAAATCCAACCGGCGCAACTTCCTTGATGACAGCCTTCAGTCTTTCCATGGTGCATGCAGAAGGAATTTGAAATCGTATTGGATTTGTTCCAGTAAAGGCATAACCCACACAACGGCTCTTCGGGGTATGTTCCATTTTCCGTTGTAATATAGCATTGCATCATGCGTTGGAACGATTGTGGATTGAAGTAGGTTGAGTATGCCATCGGGTGTTCTGTGGATGGCACATAAAATTTCAATTGGCCCAGCACTCGACATATTGTCACTGCACCTTAACATTCTGCAAACATCATCATCATTTGTGAGTGCCACAGAAGTAAAAAAAATAGTGCTGACCTGCATGCAGAGACGGTTGTCGATAGTAGATGTTGTCAACAACATGGCCATCAGGAAGAATTAGGCTTTGCTGCATCCTACTCTTCAGGGTTTGAAACGAACAGTCATCAGGAACTCGCATAGGAATTGGAGTTGCACATAGGAAAGAAACCCCTGTTTCGTCATGCTTCGTTGATCCATTCGGATAAATGAACGCTAATTTTGAATTACCAATGTTCTGACTGCTGGTTTCTCCTAAGAATGTCATCGTATGCACATTGAATTTTGAGTGTCGAGCATGCGAGTTATATAGGGCTCAATGGCGCCCAACTTGGGCGTGTCAGTCACGCCCAAGCTGGGCCAATTGAATGACGCGTATTTGTTGGGCGTGTTCAGTCACGGCCAAGTTAGGCGTGTTGAATGACGCCCAACTTAGGCGTCTTCAACGACGCCCAAGTTGTGCGTATGATGTTAGACATTCTTTGACTGCATGTAATCAACATATTGTTACATCAAATGCATACATTATCAGAAAACCAAAAAATCAAACATGATTACTATTAAAACGTTATAAAGAAAAAGTTAATACAAAACTAATATAACATATCAAATAATGTTGTACATTATCAAACACTAGTAAAAAAACATACATACAACCACTCAGAAAATCATGAAGTCCCCCCACAGCTAGGACAAACTCTCCGATTGTGCCCAACTTGCTTACAAATGCCACACCTCATACGTCTCTGGGATGTTTCAACTTCGTCCATCTCGTTACGTATTCTAGTGGACCTGGGACGACCTTTGGCTCGCAGCATTGAGCTGTCAGGTATGATGACTAGACCTTTGGCTGGTGGAATGACCCGTTCATTACCTATTGGCTGTCATGGCACCGAATATGCCTGCACCAACTTGCTTACAAGGAAGACGTCATACTGAAAAGGATTTTGGCGCACATGTAAAGCAGCAGCTGCGGCATGACTGCATGGGTATTTGAAAGCCTTGAACTTCCCACACTGAAAAACCCGATCGGCAAGGGACACTGAATATGACTTCTCGCACCCATCATCCACCTGAAATAACGTTCGAGCAACATTATATCTGCGTACATGGTGCCCTGAAGCCAATGACTGATTACGCCTCATTGCTTCAACCACATTTTTGCAATATTGTTATGAATGCTGAAGCTGTTAGGTGGCCGTCTCACCTCTGTCTACGAAATACTGAACCATTCGGGTGTACGTGTGTTTCACAAGAGCCGTGATAGGCATGTTCCTGGCTCCCTTTAGCACCTTGTTCACTGATTCAGCCAAATTTGTTGTCATGTGGCCGTATCTTCTCCCCTCTACATCATATGCACGTGTCCATTTCTCCTTGGGGATGGAATCGATCCATTCGGCAACCTCAGGACTGGTATCACGAAATCGTGCAAATCCGATGTCAAAGTCGACCGTAGAGGGTGTATAACCTGCAACATAAAAAAATACATCAACATAATTCTATTTATATATTTATCTAAACCAAATGTATGATAGATATCAACGTTTTGCGTCACCTAAATTCATGAGGGCCTTCTTCAGTCTTGCATCCTTGAATCTTTGATTAAAATTGCTGACAATGTGTCGCAGGCAAAACACATGATGCGCAAAAGGTGGTTGCCAACCAGCATGACTTTGAACAGCAAATATAATGCTACGGGGACGATCCAAAATGAGGCATATATTTTGCATGCAAGTAACGTGGAAGCGAATGTTAGAAAGGAAGTAATTCCAAGCTTCCAGCGTCCCCCCCTCAACAACGGCAAATGCCAAAGGAACACATTCATTATTCCCATCCTGAGTTGTGGCAACCAACAATTTTCCTTTATACTTTCCATATAAATGAGTCCCATCAACTTGAATGATGGGTTTGCAATGGTTAAATGCCTCACAACACTGTCCAAATGTCCAAAAAATGCGATGAAACACGCCCTTTGCTCGTACCAGTCAAAGATAGATTTCCTCATGAAAGGAAATCCAAGCTTCAACAAAGAGGAGATGGACCTTTTAAGATTTTAGAAAAGATTAACAACAATGCTTATAAACTTGAATTGCCTGATGAATATGGTGTTAGTAATACTTTTAATGTTGGTGATCTTTCCTTGTATGATGCAGGTCCAAATGAAGATATAAACTTGAGGACAAGTTCTTTTCAAGAAGGAGGGGATGATACAATCCTAAAACCAAGGCAAGTGAAGGAAGACTTGGAATTACACATGGAGGCACTTCCTTTGGTGATTAAAGGGCCAATGACAAGGGCTAGGGCTCAAACACTCCAAGATCATATATAATCCAGCTTATATCTCTTGGAGAACCATGAAGAAGGCTACAAAATGTTGAGCTTATCTGTCGTAATCGATTACAAGTAGCTTGTAATCGATTAAATACACTTTTGTAAATGTTAGATTTGTAAATAGCTCTGTTGTAATTGATTATTCCGTCTTGTAATCGATTACATGGAAGTGGGAGTTCCTGTGATAATCGATTATTTGATGAAATAATTGATTGCTTTGTTCATGAATCAGCTTCCAGGCCTGATATGAACAGATAATCGATTACCAAGATCTAGTAATTGATTATTTGATTCAAAATTATCGATTACCATTACGAAATAATCGATTAAAGTTGTTCCTTCTGTAGAGGCGCTATTTTTAGATTTAAAAGTTGTTTTGGAAAGCTTGTCTTGGAAGCTACGTTAGGGTTTCATTTAAGATGCGTTTACATTTCATTTAGCTTGTAGATTGGTGGTCTATATAAATCACATCACAACAAATTGTAAGAATTTTTGATTAAATGAAATTAGATTGCACTTTGTGTGTGTGAGGTTGAGAGTTATTCTCCCTTGTTCTTAGTGAAGAACTTCTTGTTTCTTATCAATAGCTTCTGAGCTATTGTGGTGATTCTTGCAAGACTTATTGGAATTCCTATTCCATGGTGTCAATCCAAAACCACTTCTATTCTCCATCCATTGTTCCAATTCTTACATTACAAAAACCTAAAAAGTTGTCATAAAACAAAGCATTCATACTCCATTTTTCTTTCTATTGAAGAATTGATTCCATTGCAAGGAAGATCAAGGCAAATAGGACTTGATTCAGTTCAGGAGTCCATCAGAAACAAACTAAAATCTCTTTTCAAAGAAAAAATATTGTTTCCACCTCTAGACCATTTGAATTACTACATATTGATTTGTTTGGTCCTTCTAGAACTATGAGTTTGGGTGGCAATTATTATGGAATTGTGATTGTTGATGATTACTCTAGATATACTTGGACTTTATTTTTGAAATTCAAAAGTGATGCTTTCCATGCTTTTAGAAAATTGGCCAAAGTTGTTCAAAATGAGAAAAGCAACAAAATTATCTCAATAAGAAGTGATCATGGTGGGGAATTCCAAGATGAACATTTTGAAAAGTTTTGTGAAGAAAATGGAATTAACTACAATTTTTTAGCTCCAAGAACACCTCAACAAAATGGTGTTGTGCAGAGGAAAAATAGATCCCTTGAAGAAGGTGCAAGAACACTTCTTAATGAGACAAATTTGTCAAAATATTTTTGGGCTGATGCGGTTAGTACAGTTTGCTATACTTTGAATAGATTTCTCATAAGGCCTATTTTGAAGAAAATCCCTTATGAGTTGTACAAAGGTAGAAAACCAAACATCTCTCACTTGAGAACCTTTGGCTGGAAGTGTTTTGTGTTAAATAATGGGAAATAATCACTTGGAAAGTTTGATGCAAAGACTGATGAAGCTATATTTCTTGGATATTCATTACAAAGTAAAGCTTATAGAGTTTTCAACAAAAGAACTATGTGCATGGAAGAATCTGTTCATGTAATTTGTGATGAATCTAACCCCTCAAGAAAGGAAAAGAAATGTGATTTAGATGCAGGTCCTATGGAGGAAATTGTCCAGTCTATTGAAGAAAAAGGAGAACCAAGTGCTGTAACAAATCCATCAACACCTAATTAAGAGCCAAAAGAATGGAGAACAACAACAGATCTCTCACTTGACAACATCATAGGTGAAGTGTCAAAGGGAGTATCAACTAGATCATCATTGAGAAATTTATGTTGTGATATGGCTTTTGTATCTCAAATTGAACCTAAGGATATTAACCAAGCCTTACTTGGTGAACATTGGATGCATGCTATGCATGATGAACTAAATCAATTTAAGAGAAATGAAGTTTGGGAACTTGTTCCTAGACCATCATCTTTCAAGCCTATTGGTACTAAATGGGATTTTAGAAACAAGTTTGATGAAAGTGGAATCATAGTAAGAAACAAGGCTAGATTGGTTACTAAAGGTTACAACCAAGAGGAAGACATTGACTATGAGGAAACTTATGCTCCAGTTGCAAGATTGGAAGCTATAAGGCTATTGCTTGCATTTGCATGTTTAATGGGTTTTAAACTTTATCAAATGGATGTTAAAAGTGCATTTTTAAATGGTTACATTGAGGCCCTCTATGGTCTAAAACAAGCCCCTAGATCATGGTATGAAAGGTTAAGTAAATTTCTTCTTGAACAATCTTTCATAAGAGGCAATGTTGATAAAACCTTGTTCATCAAAAGGCATAAGGATGATATTCTATTGGTTCAAGTATATGTTGATGATATTATTTTTGGTTCAACTAATCAATTGCTTTGTAAAGAATTTTCTGCAGCTATGCAAAATGAGTTTGAGATGTCTATGATGGGAGAGTTGACATTCTTTCTTGGACTTCAAGTGAAACAAATGAAGAATGACACTTTCCTTAATCAATCAAAATATTTGTAAAATATGGGAACACTTCACACTTAACCAAGAGGGGGGTGAATTGGTTAGTCTTGGTAATTTAAAACTTTTTGAGTAATCAAAATTAAAATTTCAAAATCAGAGTTTTTGCCCTTTAGGACCTTTATCACAAATACAACCAAGAACCTTTATCCAATATCAATTCAAGACTTGTAATACTTTAAGAAACAAGTTGTAAAACATAATTCACAAAGAAACTAATCAAACATATAGAATATCAATGAACACACAGGATTTATACTGGTTCATCTCAAACACTATGAGGCTACATCCAGTTTTCTTCTACTCAACACTAGAGTAGAGTTCCACTATTGTAAATAATATTCTTACAAGCAATTACAAGCTTCTCCTTATCAACCCTAGATAACGTTCAGAGATCTAAAACCCTATTAGACCCTTAGAAGCCACACCCACACTGAGAACACTACTCAGCTGTCCTTGGAGAAACACTATCTCCACCCTTGCAAGAAAAACCCACTTACAATAGAATCAACCAAATCAAAGTTACAATAGAAAACTTAACACCCAAAAAGTAAGGAAAGAATTCACCTGATGATCCAAGAATGAGATGCATAGGAATGGAAATACCAGATTGAATGCAGAAACAATTATGCAGAACATCTTTTCCTTAATCTTTGTGAAAGATTGTCTTGCTTCACTTAAACCTTAATGACCCATATATGAATTAATGGAAGCAAGAGCCTAAGAACCCAGAAGAATGCCTTTGTGAATGCTTAGAATGATTTTGGAACGCTCAGTAATCGAAATCTCAAGTCCCTCAAATCTAAAAGGCATTGGGTTCTATTTATACTAATTTTTGTAATAGAAATAATCGATTAAAAACGCTCCTGTAATCGATTGTTTAACATATGTAATCGATTACATACGCTCCCGTAATCGATTAATCCATTCATAGTAAGTTCTGGGGTTCATGCAACAGGTCATATAATCGATTAACCCGACGCGTAATCGATTACTCCAAAGGACTTGTAAAATCATATTGTACTGAGTAATCGATTACAATTATTGGTAATCAATTAAACCAGACTAAGCAAAAGTCATGTTTAAGTAATATAATCGATTACAACCAATCGTAATCGATTAATGCAGAGTGAGTGCAAAATGTGTAATGAACTAAATAATCGATTACAATGAATGATAATCGATTAAAGCAGAGTGAGCACTTTTTCTAAATAGGTATGTAATTGATTACGGTTCAATGGTAATCGATTAAACCAGCATGTACACTGAGTTTGAAATAATCGATTAATCCGATGATGTAATCGATTAAATTGTTCTTAATAATTTTCCAGAAAGCTTGAAGAACAATATAATCGATTCTCTAAGTGTATTAATCGATTGAACCAGCTTTATGCTATTTTTCCAAAATACTTAGCTTCCTTTTAAGTTTCAAATCAAATACTTAAAGCTTTTATGTTGTAATGCTTAAATGAATATGAATGATATGCATGTAAGGGCTTGGATCATCAGAATGCTTTCATTCCTTTTACATTTAATCACAAACTTCATCTTCAAGCCTTCAAACATGTTGAAAGCCAAAACTACTTCCAAGTCTTCACATTGCTTCATTCTTTAAGTA
>PYAF01003481.1:60263-73593 GCA_007407185.1 Glycine tomentella | reverse complement strand
TCAAATCAAATACTTAAAGCTTTTATGTTGTAATGCTTAAATGAATATGAATGATATGCATGTAAGGGCTTGGATCATCAGAATGCTTTCATTCCTTTTACATTTAATCACAAACTTCATCTTCAAGCCTTCAAACATGTTGAAAGCCAAAACTACTTCCAAGTCTTCACATTGCTTCATTCTTTAAGTAATCTTCAAGCAGCTCCCCCTCAAATCAACAATATTTCCTTGAAGTCATCAAAAAATTTGAAATGGAGAAAAGCAAAGATGCTGCAACTCCAATGGCAACATCAACCTACCTTGATTCAGATGAAAAGGGAAAGAAAGTTGATGAATCCAAATTTTGAGGGATGATTTGTTCTTTATTGTATTTGACAACTAGCAGACCTGATATTATGCTTAGTGTTTGCTTGTGTGCAAGATATCAAGCAAATCCAAAAGAGTTTCACCTTATAGCAGTCAAAAGAATCCTCAAGTATCTCAAGGCAACCCCAAAATTTGGGCTATGGTATCCTAAGGGTGCACAAATCAATATTATTGGATATTCTGATTCTGATTTTGCAGGATGTAAATTAGATAGGAAAAGCACAAGTGGCACTTGTCATCTTCTTGGAAGTTCTCTCATATCTTGGCATTGCAAGAAACAATCTTGTATGGCTTTGTCAACTGCTGAAGCTAAATATATCTCAGTTGGGAGTTGTTGTGCACAAAGTTTATGGCTGAAACAACAATTGCAAGATTTTGGAATTGAACTAAAAGAGATACCCCTGCTGTGTGACAACACAAGTGCCATAAACATCTCAAAGAATCCTGTTATGCACTCAAGGACCAAGCACATTGAAATTAGACATCATTTTCTAAGAGACCATGTGCAGAAAGATAATATCAAGATTGATTTTGTTGATACAAACAACCAATTGGCTGATAGCTAGAGATAGGTTTTATGCACTTAGAAACATGCTAGGTATTCTTGATGAATCCAATATAAACTAGCTTGTTTAATATATGCCTTTCCATGCTAAATTGAAATCCCTTGCTATGTCCATCACTAAAGCTGTTGAAAAATTCGAAATTGGTCTGCATAATGCTCTGCAATCTGACATTTTCTCTGCAATAATCGATTACCCTTCTGATTAATCGATTAAATTCATTAAAATTCACATTGTTTATGTTATTTGAGCTTCAGTAATCGATTATAGCAATATAATAATCGATTATTCTTTGATTTTGAAAAATTTATTCTTCCTGGAGTAATCGATTACGCATCGGGATAATTGATTACCATGTACAAAATGTGTTTTTCAATCTCAAAGTTTCACTGAAGTAATCGATTACGGTGAATTGGTAATCGATTACAGTCCTAGATATATGCTTCTAAATTTTTAAATCCTCCTGGAATAATCGATTACGACAAAATGGTAATCGATTACATATGTGTTTAATATTTAAAACTCTTCTGGAGTAATCGATTACGAGTCGAATTAATCGATTACATAAGCTCTGATACCTGTCTGATTCCCAAAAATCTCTGCTATAATCGATTACATGTGCATATAATCAATTACACTTCATCTTCAACCTCTGGATGCTTGTAAAATAATCGATTACCTTATGGGATAATCGATTACCATGTGTTATTTTTGTGTTCTAAATATGCAAAATAATCGATTACGATGAGCATTTAATCGATTATTTAGGCAGTTGTAGCATATCTGACAGTTTTTCTCTGAAATTGTAACTGCCCAACCAAATCAAATTGGAACCTAAAGTCACTTCAGTGCCTTAACTCCTTCTAACAACTATATTTTTGAAAATTAGAACGTTAGCAGCCTCAATTTGGTCTATAAATAGAACCTTGCATCCATGGAAAAACCTTGCACCATTATCTCTTTTCTTTCTTGCTATATTTCTGTGTTTTCTTTGTGTCTGAGTGTCTAGAAACGTTGCCTAAAAATGTCTACTCCTAAACGTGTTAAAATTAGCAAAAGGAAAGTAGGAGAATCCTCTTCCAATCCTCCTCCTCCTCCACCTAATAGACTTGATCTTTGGTTCACAAATGAGCCTGACAAAATGAACTACCTTCAGTTCAATGCCACAAAACAAGTCTGCTCACCTAAATACCTTGATCTAACCTGGTTTATAAGGGAAGGATTTCAATTTCCTGCTTATCTAGAGACCCAAGGTCTTAGGAGATTCTTAGAATTGAAGGGTACCTTTTACCCTGATTTGGTAAAGGTATTCTATACTTGTGCCAAGGGTTCCATGAGTGGAAACATGAAATCCATAGTTAAAGAGGTTCCCATAGAAATCACCTAAGAGGTATGGGAATCTGTTGTTGGCCTTGTATGTGAGGGTGAAAGAAAGTTTGAGGAGAATCCAGATGGCTACAATAAACTAGATACCTATAGGGACATGCTACATGATCCCAATATGCAACTTAGAAATAGCCTGGGTACTGGCCCAATGACCCCTGAGGATAGGTTGCTACACTACATTATTACCTATGTCTTAACTCCTAGGGCAACCAATCATGCCCAAGCCACTGATGAAGACCTACAACTAGTGTATGGTCTTAAGAACTCCATTCCAATGAATTGGATTTTAATTCTTGAAGAAATCATGTTAAAATCTAAGAGGCTAGTCAACTATCCCTTTCCCTATCCTGTTCTTGTGTCTAGGTTCATAGACCACTTCAATATTGATGTTTCTAATGAAGTTGTGGACCACACAAACTCTAGTAACAGCCTCATTAAAGAAAAACACCTCTCAAAGCTTGGCATGATGAAGACACCACAAGGATGGGTGATGGCAGGACAACCACCAGTGCCTCAACCTCCTCCTGCTGCTGCTGGTGTTCAAGAGGTATCTTCAGAGGATGAAGAAAGGGACCCCAATCAGCCTATGTACACTCAGTTTGAATCCCTCATGTTGTAGAAGGTGGATGACTTACTCAAAATGCAACAAGACTTTAAGGCTGAAACCAGTGTAGCTTTAAATGAAATAAAAGATAGGCTAGATCTCATAGAGGGCACTATAAAATGTGATGAATCTGAAACATTCTAGGCCTATGAAATGTTTAGTGTTTTATGCCCTGCTTTTTATTTTTTTACTTTCATGTTTTATTTTCATTATTTGTAATGGTTCCTCCCTATATTTATATATCAATTGTGTTTCTCCTTTACTTATCCACTATGCACTTTACATTTTTGTCTTTAACAAGCCAAATAGGGGGAGAAATAATTGTTTTTGGACATGCTTTGCCTCCTACTCTGTTCATCCCTATTTTTTTGTTCAAAATTATGCCCAAAATTTGACTTGAATGGATTGTGAAATTTAGGGGGAGCTAAGTGCTTAAAATGAATCTATTAAATCTATAATACTTGTAAATGAATGCTAAATGAATCATAGATGCTTTTAACACTTGTTCTTGGCAAAGGAATTGGAAATTTTTCAGGTTTGCAAAGCTCAAGCTTTTCCCGATTTGGTTCATCAATTAACTTCAAGTCCAACTGTTAATCAATTAAAGATTTGGCATGTTTAAAGCCAAAAAGGGAGAGATTGTTGGATTCAGGGGGAGCTACTTAAAGATTGCAAAGGAATTGTGATTCAAGCATGGGTTTTGAGCTTTTAACATGCAATGGATGCCTTGAAGTTTAATTAGTGTGAAATGTGTAAGAGATAAGCAATCTAGTGATCCAAGTGCATTGCATACATTCATTCATGAATAAACTAATTGATTTTCATAAGATTTAAACAAGGCTTTCATAAAATGGTTAAGTTTTAAAGATGTTTGAAAAGGTTTTTGGAAAAATACACTTCCTGCTGGTTTAATCGATTACATACTTCATTTAATCGATTATTTTGTTCTTAGTATAACTTGGAAAAGCTTTCAAGAACATTGTAATCGATTACTTACCTATCGGGATAATCGATTATTTGACCTTTGCTTTCATATAAACTGCCTTGTTAAACAATTTAATCGATTATTAATGGGTAGTAATCGATTACATAGCTATATATGATTTTAAGTTGTGTTGGGATAATCGATTACCAAGGTATTGTGATCGATTACATTGGCTTAATTGGAAAGTCGTCTCCCTGCTTTAATCGATTACCACATTTCGTAATCGATTACATTGTGTGTTAGTGCTTACAAGTTTTCCTGGTTTAATCGATTACCACATATCGTAATCGATTACATAAGTTCATTCAACTTTTAAAGACTCCTGCTTTAATCGATTACTGTGTATTTTGATTTTTTGAAGTCTTCTGTCTTGATCGATTACAGAACGGAATAATCGATTATTTTGCTCGTTGTTCATGTCCAGAAACTATGTTGAACACTTTAATCGATTACATGGTTTATTTAGTCGATTACATGAGCGTTTTAATTGATTATTTGGCACGTTTAATCGATTATAGTTAGTTACAAAAAGCTGTTATAAATAGGATTGATACTCAGCTGCTTTTTTAACTTTGTGGAACATTACCCATACGTATTTTCTGAGCTTAAATAGTCTTGTGAGCATTCTAAAGTGTTTTCTAAGAGTTTAATTGTTTCTTGCTCCATTGTGCTTTGATCATGTGTGTTTGAGTCATTCTTGGAGCTTGAAACCATTTCAAGATTAAGGAAAGTTGTGCTAATTGATTTGTAATCATTCAACCTGATCTGGTAACTTCATTTTGCATTGCATACATTGGATCATTAAGTTGTTTCTCTCCTTAATCTGATTGTAATTTTCGTTTTGGATTTTCTTTGTAATTTGGCTATTGTAATTGGGTTCTTGCTTGAAACTAGAGAAGGGGTTCTCTAGGTGGAAGAACTGAGTAGTGTTCTCAGATTCTTGTCTCTTATAATCTAATAGGGTTTTAGATTTATGTACTTTATCTAGGGTTGATAAAGGGAGACATTGTAATTGATTGTAAGAACTGAAAATTATAATAGTGGAACTCTAACCTAGCGTTGGTTGGAAGAAAACTGGATGTAGCTTCTAGTGTTGAAGTGAACTAGTATAAATCTGATTGTGTTTTGCTTTTCTATTCCTTAATTCATTATATTCATTGTGTTCTTGATTAAATTGCTTGACCAACAAAGTCAGTTTTGATCTATTGAATTTCTTGGGGCTGAGTTACTTGATTGAATAAGGTTTCTTGGTTTTGAAAAGTGATAAAGATCCTAGGAACTCTGATTTTGATTAAAAAAAATTTAATTTACCAAGGTTTAACCAATTCACCCCCCTCTTGGTTTAGTGTGAGATATTCATATTCTTTACAAACACTTGGTGTGCACACAATTTTGTGCATGAAAATGGACATTTTGGCACATATCCTATACTAATAATTTTTTTCCAGAGAAATAGAAGAGGGAGAAGACCAATTAACATGTACAGAAAAAGGCATTCAGCAGAACAAAATCATCAATTGAAGATTTCTAACCCTAAGTCATGTTTGAAAAGGAAAACAACAAAAGCACCATTCATGTATATACAAGAAATCTTTTAGAAAATACTATTAAAAACTATAAGAGATGAATACTTACATGGTTGGAGCAAGAAGAAAAAGCCAAGGAGATAGATGAGCACTAGCTTGGGTGAGTTAGGGAGAGGAGCACAAGGGTGAAAGAAAGGTCACAGCAAGCGGAAAAGAGTGAAAGTGATGGAAGCAAAAGAAATGTGATTTTTTTTACCTTTTGTTACGTAGGCTCACCCAGGCGAGCAATTTGTTCATTGTTCACTCACCTGGGCAAGTTAAACCCTATTTTTTATAGAAAAATTCAAATAATGTTTTAGCTTGCAATTATTTACTATTTTAACTAAGCTATATTTATATAGGCAAAAATACTTAAATAAAATGATAAAGCATAGAAAAAGAAGGGTTAGAAATTACTAGGTTGCCTCCAAGAAGCGCTTCTTTAACGTCGTCTTAGCTGGACGCGTTTGTAGCTCAAGTTTCTTGTAATTGGATCACAGTGGTGAGCCTTTCAACATCACCACCTAAGTATGGCTTGAGTCTGCTACCATTGACAGTCCAAGTTCTTTGTGTGGCTGGATCTTCAAGGACTACAACTCCATGCGTCATTACCTCTTTGATGGTGAAGGGTCCAGACCATTTGGACTTCAGCTTACCTGGAAATAGTCTTAATCTAGAATTAAATAACAAAACATGTTGTCCGTGATGAAAATTCCTTTTTAAAAGTTTTTGATCATGATAAAATTTAACTTTTTGCTTGTAAAATTTGGAATTTTCATAAGCTGAAAGTCTCAATTCCTCCAATTTATGAAGTTAGAGCTTTCTTTGTTCACCTACAGAAGTACGATCAAAGTTAAAAAATTTTAATGCCCAAAATGCTTTATGCTCTAATTCAAATGGTAAATGGCAAGATTTGCCATAAACCAATTGAAAAGGTGTATGCCCTGTAGGTGCTTTGTAGGTTGTTCTATATGCCCACAGAGCTTTATCTAGCTTTTGAGACCAATCTTTTCTTGATTGGGCAACTGTCTTTTCTAAGATTTTCTTGATCTCTCTATTTGAAACTTCTTCTTGCCCATTGGTCTGGGGGTGATAAGGTGAAGCCACCTTATGTCTGACGCCATGGTGTTGGAGAATTTTCTGTAATTGGACATTGCAAAAATGGGATCCTCCATCACTTATCAGTACTTTAGGGGTTCCAAACCTTGACAATATGTTTTTCTTCAAGAAGCGAATAACTGTTTTTGAATCTGCATGTTATGCACTACTGCTTCTACTCACTTGGTCACATAATCCACAGCTAATAAGATGTATTCATTTGAGTATGAGGATGGAAATGGAGCAATGAAGTATATCCCCAACAATCAAATGCTTCAACCTCCAGAATGTTTTGTAACATCTTTTCACATATTCATGGGCATCTTTGAATAATGTAAGCCAATAAAATTCTGACTGTAGGACCTTTGCAGCAGTCCTCTCTCCATTATAGTTGCCTCCACATATGGTGAACTGTGACAGTGCTATAGGATGTTCCTTGCCTCCCCCTGAGTTACACATCTCCTCAAAAGATTATCTGTTCCAATTTTGAAGAGGTAACGATCATCCCATACAAAATATCTGGCATCCTTGAGAAACTTCTTCTTCTGGTGCGAAGTGTAATCTTCAGGAATTGCACCAACTGCTTTAAAGTTATCCATCTCTGCAAACCATGGCCTTTCTAAAATGTGGAAAAGCTTCTCATCAGGGAATTCTTCTTGGATTTCAGGATCATGTGTGGCTATTTCCTCACTGGTAAGTCTATACAGATGATCAGCTACATGATTTTCACACCTTTTCTTATCCTTAATTTCTAAATCAAATTCATGTAGAAGTAAAACCCAACGGATAAGTCTAGGCTTAGAATCAGATTTAACTAACAAGTATTTAATTGCAGCATGATTAGTATAAATAACCACTTTGGATCCTATCAGGTATGATCTGAATTTTTCCAAAGCATACACTATGGCAAGCAATTCTTTCTCATTTGTTGCATAATTGATTTGTGCTTCATTTAAAACCTTGCTTGCATAATGTATGACATGGAAAATTTTGTTCTTCCTTTGACCCAAAACTGCTCCTACAACATAATCACTTGCATCACACATTATTTCAAAATCAAGTGTCCAATCAGGTACAGTGATTATGGGTGCAGAAACCAATTTTTGTTTCAAATTATTAAAAGCTTTTAAGCATGAATCATCAAAATGAAATGGAACTTCTTTATTTAAAAGGTTGCTCAGTGGCTTAGCAATTTTTGAAAAGTCTTTAATAAATCGCCTGTAAAACCCTGCGTGTCCCAAGAAACTTCTAATGCCTTTGAAATTGGTTGGTGGAGGTAGTTTCTCAATAACATCAACTTTGGCTTTATCCACTTCAATACCCTGCATAGAAATCTTGTGACCTAAAACAATACCTTCAGTCACCATGAAGTGACACTTCTCCCAGTTAAGCACAAGATTAGTCTATACATCGCTTTAAAACAACATCAAGATTAGACAGGCATAAATCAAAAGAAGTACCAAATACTGAAAAATCATCCATAAAGATTTCAATGCTTTTCTCAACAAGGTCAAAAAAGATAGCAAGCATGCACCTTTGAAAAGTGGCAGGTGCATTACACAGACCAAAAGGCATTTTCCTATAAGCAAAAATACCGAAGGGACAAGTAAAGGTTGTTTTCTCTTGGTCTTCAGGATCAACATTTATTTGATTGTATCCTAAATAACCATCAAGAAACAGTAATATTGCTAACCTGCTAGTCTATCCAGCATTTGATCCATGAATAGTAGCAGAAAATGATCCTTTCTTGTGGCTTTGTTGAGCTTTCTATAGTCAATACACATTATCTAACCCGTAAAAGTGCGAGTTAGGATAAGCTCATCTTTGTCATTTTTTATCACAATCATGCCACCCTTCTTGGGTACTACTTGCATAGGACTTACCCACTGGTTGTCTGAGATAGGATATATAATTCCTGCCTCCAGTAGCTTGACCACCTTTTTTCTAACAACTTCTTTCATGGTTGGATTGAGTCTTCTTTAAGGTTGAGCTACAGGTTTATAGTCATGTTCCATCAAAATTCTATGCATACAATAAGAAGGACTAATACCTGTTAGATCTGATAGTGTCCAACCAATGGCTTTGTGATTTTCTTCCAAAACTTTCACCAATTTTTCTTCTTCCTCTTCAGAGAGATTGTCATTTATGATTACTGGCTTTTCAGAATTACCTGCAAGAAAGACATATTTCAAATGGGAAGGTAATACCTTTAATTCCAGCTTTTGTTCCTCTTTTGCCTTCTCTTTCTTCAACTCTTCAAAAGAGAGATTGGTGGTAAGGAATCTCTTTACAGGCATTCAGTTGATGAAGGTATTCTACTTTTTCCTTATCTTTATCTTCATCTTGGATTGTTTCTGTCAATGCCTTCTCCAAACCTTCCTTCTTGTGAATAAATCTTTTAGGGTCAGAAATTACCTCATCAAGGACATCAACTCTAAAGCATTCTCTTTTGTCTGTGGGATGCTTCATTTCTTTAAGGACATTGAACTGTACTTCATCATCTTGCACCCTCACAGTGAGTTTCCCTTCGTCCACATCAATCAAGACTTTGGCAGTTTTCATGAAAGGTCTGCCAAGAATCAATGGAACCTCATTATCTTCATCCATATCCATCACCACAAAATCATCTGGGAAGAAGAATTTATCAACTTTCACTAAAACATCTTCAATAATTCCATAAGGATGCTTGATGGTTTTGTCTACCAGCTGTAGAGTCATCCTTATGGGTTTGATTTCTACTTCCCCAATTCTTTTTATCATGCATAGTGGAATGAGATTAATACTTGCCCCTAAATCCAGAAGGGCTTTTCCTACTGATAATCTCCCAATGGCCACAGGGATTGTGAAACTACCAGGATCTCTTGACTTCTCCAGAATGGATTTTTGAATGATTGCACTACAGCCTGCATCTAACTCAATGGTCTCCTCATCAGTGTATCTTCTTTTCTTTGTGAGAAAATCCTTCATGAACTTTGCATAAGTTGGCATCTGCTCCGGTGCCTCATAAAAAGGAATATTTATTTGCAGTTGCTTGAAAATGTCTAGAAAACGCTTGTACTGCCTTTCCTTTGCCTTCTTGGATAGAGTATGTGGATATGGCATATTTTGGACTGGTGGTGGGGTCAAGACAGCCTTTATCACTCTTTTTCTTTTCATCATTACTCATCACTTTTTTCTCAATTTTTTATTTGTTTCTTCCTCTTCTTCTTCTTCTTTTTCTTTTTCTTTTTCAACTTCTTCATCATCATTTTTTTCTACATTTCCTTCATTTTTTTCTTCTTCCTTTTTCCTCCCAACCACAGTTCCCCTTCTTGTGATAATGGCTTTACATTGCTCTTTAGGATTGACTTGGGTATTGGCTGAGAAAGATCCACCTCCATGCTCAGACAGTTGTTTTGCAAGCTGCCCTACTTGCACTTCTAGATTTTTGATAGAAGCCTCAGTATCCTTTTGGTTACTAATGGACATTTGCATGAACTAAGTAAGAGTATCTTCCATCTTTGTCAATCGGTCAGACTGAGCTTGTTGTGGTGGGTTTCTATTTGAAGGACCTGGAAAATAATTAGAAGAACTTGCAAAAGAATTATTAGAAGGACCTGCAAAATAAGGGTTAGTGGGAACATTATAAGCATTATTATTTTGCCTCCAATTATAAGGTTGATTAGAACTTGGACCTCCTTTGTACCCTTGGTAATTCCCTTGGAAATGTTGTTGAGGTCTGGATTGATTTTTCATGTAGTGAGCTTCCTCTTCTTGTGGACAATCACCGGGTATTGTACAGTGACTGTTCTGATGGTCTCCTCCACAGAAATCACACCTAAGGATTTGTTGAACTTGATGGGCTGTATGAGATTTCTGTGATCCTCCTTGAACTGTTTGAGGAAGTTGGCCTATTTGCTTTGTTAAGGCCTCCAATTGTTGTGTCAGGAGCTTGTTTTGAGCTAAGATGGCATTCTGTGTGTCTAGCTCCATTATTCCCTTCCTTTGAATTGGTGATCTATCATGGTGAGATTGGTAGTCACTTGTTGCTATAGAATCAATGATCACTATGGCTTCCTCTGGACTTTTAGACATCATGGTTCCTCTGGCTGAAGCGTCAAGGATCATCTTGGTATATGGCCTCAAACCACTGTAAAAGATATGTAATTGTGCAGCATCATCAAAGCTGTGGTTTGGACACCTCTGTAGTAGTGATTTGAATCTCTCCCATGTCTCATAGAGCGGTTCATCTACACCTTGAGAGAAAGTGGTAATAGCTGACTTTGCACTTATAAATCTTGATGGAGGGAAGAATCTGGCGATGAATTTCTCCTCCAACTCATCCCACATCCTTAAACTTTTATTTGGTTGGGACTGAAGCCAAGTTTTAGCTTTACCTATCAAGGAAAAAGGAAAAGCTCTGAGGTAAACAGCTTCAGCATCTTCGTCTGAGGCTCCCATAGTACTACATAATTCCATGAATGTAGATAAATGCGTGTATGGATCCTCATGGTCTAGCCCAGCAAATGGATGTGAGCCAATAAGACTGACTAATGCTTGCTTCAGCTCCACAACTTTATTGTTGAAAGGAGGGATGACTATGCTATTGTAATGCTTGGGACCTTGTTGGTATGCATAGTCACCAAGAGTTCTCCTTGGTGGTCTATTTCTTTCTCCTCCTTGATCTGCCATATTTTCACGTACAAATGATTTTGAAGGAGAATCAATAGATGAAGTTTCCCCTGGTGGTTTGTTGGATTCTTGTTTCTTTTTCTTTCTGTTTTTCCTTTCTGTCTTGGTAATTTCTGAATCAAACAAAGGTTTATCTGTAGAAAACTTACCTCGCATAAAGGAAAAGGAACAAACTACAAGATTCCGTAAGCACCAAGGTTAACAAAATATATCTAGAAAATTTCTATACAAAAATATATAACTAAAATGAAAGAAAGAAAAAATTCTACTAAACTGAAAATTATATCTAAACGAACTAAGTACACGAATCAAATCCCTGGCAACAACGCCAGAAACTTGTTAGGACTTTACGGCAAGCGTACCGTTTTATCATTGCAAGTTACCAAATTTATAGAAGTTTGTCTCTATAGGGACTTGAGTTTACTTTGGTTAATTTAAATATAGTTCTAACAGTTTAATAGTTTATATACAGAGAGCGTAAGCGACAGTTCATTTGATGTGATAATAGAACATAAAATATAACGAGTACGAAAAACTACAGAAATAAATAATTTGAGTTTAATTCAGGAAAAACGTAGGATTGGAATTCATTCTTATCCTTTTGTATCTAATAAATCTTATCATGCATAAACCATTTTCAACTCTTATTGACGCGCACGTATTTTACCCCAAATCGATCCCTCGTATTTGAGAAAATATTTACTAGATATCGATCCCTCGCATATCAAAATAAATACCCCAACATTAAGAATTAAAATCGCATGCTTATCCAATTAAAACGTTAAGCTTTATTCCTAGCAATGTAACGTGATAAGTAATTTCATTTAGTTCAAATCCTAAGGTACTTTCCAGTCAAGCTTAGGGTTTCAATTCATGAGAATATTGATCAAGTAGACTCAAGCATTAAATACATAATGAAATTACCAAAAAGAGATAGAAAAGATTCATGCAATATATAAATTAAAATAGATACATAGGGATAGAAGATTACTTCCAACTCAAGAAGCTTAGGCGGCCATGGACAGAACCTCCTTAAGGGAAGAGTTGATGAAGCAAATCATCTCCGCTTCACTCCTGCAAGGTTCCCCTGTAAGGACTTTTATTTTCGGCGCTTAACCCCGCGCGATAGCGCGGGGATTCAGGTCAGGAAACCCTGCTAAGGGTGCGGCGCCGGTAGCGCCAGGATTGGCGCTGATGGCGCCAAATGTAATAGCTTGAATTCGTAAGCATATGTTTAAGCTAAGTTTAAGCATGAATCTAAGTTTTTGGGTTAAGGAATATGCTCATGCTTTAGAATCCTCTGAAAGATGCTTAAAATGCAAGTTTGCTCTGCCATGTCACGCGAGTCACTTGAAGATCCACGCGAGTCGTGTGGCAAGTGATCCAAAAATCATGGTTTTCTCTGGGGCTCCACGCGAGTCACTTGGGATCCACGTGTGTCGCGTGGAAGGCCCGAATGAATGGCGCGAGTCGCGTGGGAAAACGACGTGAGTCGCGTGGGAAAACGACGCGAGTCACGTGGGAAGTGGCTTAGAAATGGTATTTCTGTCTGCCATCCCAAGTGAGTCGCGTGGGAGTTCAAGTGAGTCGCGTGGGAACGTCGGCAGATTAGAATTTAAGGGCCCAAGCGCGAGAAATGGAAGGAAATTCCATTTCTTCTTCCTCCCTTTAACCCAACCTCCATTGTTGAAGTTCTTAAGCTTCTTAGGACTTGATTTCTCAGTCTAAACACTTCCCTGAGCCTTAGAATCTTGATTGAACCAATTAGAAAGCTTGAATCCTTCATCAAATTCCTTGAAAATCCCAATTTGAGTGAGAAGAGGAACCTCAGAGGGAAAAGCTCAGAGAACTCGAGCTAGGCTCGAACCCACGGTGTGGGAAGGACGTGGAAGATTGAGTGAGCTATCCTGAAGCCTTTGGAGTCGCCACTGAGGTAAGAGATCCTCGTTTCTCCGCTTGATTTTGAATTTGGGGGGATCCTGTGAATAGTGACCCATATGAGCTGGGGCTAGAATTAGCCCAGGGTCCAGTTGAGAAAGTTGTTCAGGGCTTAGAATAGATGAAGGATTAGCTTTCAGTTTTTGATTCTGAT
>PYAF01003481.1:44821-60163 GCA_007407185.1 Glycine tomentella | reverse complement strand
AGCAGGGCTTTGAGTGGACCTCAGCCCCTTTCTGACAACAATTGAATTGTGAGAATGAGTAGAGCTTGAGATATATGTATATATGTGTAGTGAGTCTAGAATGACTCAGATGGATTGTATTCCATCATGATGGACCTTGAGTGGTCTTAGAACAGCCTAGTGTAGGCTGAGAGGGCTTGAACCCTAGGATAGGGGATTTTTGTATTATATATATATCGTGAATTTCATGTCCGTGGTCTGGTTTTGATGTGAGATTCCGTATGCCTTGGTTAGGCATTGATTCTGTGACTGTTGGTGGCGGGAGCCACAGACCTGGGAAGGAGTTGCTAACTGAGACCTTACCAGGTAAGTTCAGTGTTCTCTGGGGATGAATTCCCGTTTTGGTTGCACACCACACTCCTGAGGAGTGGTGGTCATGATTCATACTGCATGCATTGGCTATGATATTGTGTATGTTGATTGATATGTATCTGCATTTGATATATGCATGCTGTGTTGAGATATTTGTTGGCCAATAGATAAATACCGGCGTTGAGGAGCTCCGCCGTGTATTCTGGGCGTTGAGGAGCTCCGCCCTGTGGCATTGAGGAGCTCTGCCACACCATGACAGGTCTGACGTTGAGGAGCTCCGTCAGTGGCGTTGAGGAGCTCCGCCAGGCATTGAGGAGCTCTGCCACCTGTCATGTGATGATATTATGTTGTTGATTTTACATGAGGAGGCCAGAGGGCCGGGCCAGTGGGCCATATGTGACATGTGTGTATGATGGATCTGTGGGCCAGGGTGGGAATGATTTCCCAGGGACCCTGAGCTTACTGAGATATGTTATCTCACCCCGTGTGGGGCTTCTATGATTTCAGGTGATATGTCCGGAAGAGAAGAGCAGTCTCAGGGCAGGAGGCCCGATTAGAGACGTTCTGCTTGGCTGGTGGCAGCAGATGGAGCTATTAGGCTCTCTTTTGGATTATTTTGTTTATGCATGGTACCCTTGAAAAGGGATGGAGTGTGTGTACTCCAGATGTTTTGTATAGTTCTGTAGACCCCTGTGAGGGATGATATTCTTTTGTATCACACGCCGTGGCGTGAGTACTGATGTATATTTGTACAGAACTATTGATGATATGTATATGAAACCTGTTCCCTTGAGTATAGTTGTTGTATGTTTGATAAATCTGCCTAAATCTGTCAGTGATCTGTCTTTATGGTTCTGTGATGAGAAACTGGATCAGCAGGGGTGTGCCTTATGTGCTTTGTGTGTGACTTTTATGTGTTTGGTGCTATTCTATACATAATGTATCAAGAAAAGCGATTCTGTGCTTCCGCTGAGTTTTATAAACTACGTTTTAAACGTTAAACTGATATTATTAATGATAACACGTCGGAGGCCTACGGGGTGTTACATCCCCTATAACCTTCACCTCTCTCACTCTCCTAAAACTACTTATACTATACTAGAACTTCCTAAGCCTAAGCATAATCAGTGGAAAGCAAGAGATTGGAGAAAGAATGATGCATTTCCTCCTAAATTCGTGGCCTATATATAGATTTTGGGGTGCTACCTGCTTCACTCGCCCAGGCGAGTGATTTGTGCTTTGTTTGCTCGGCTAGGCGAGCTTATGTATATCCCATTGGAACTTGAAGCTCGCTTGGGCGAGGCAAATACACATGGTGTGGTCGCACGGGCAAGTAAATGCCTTAATGCTGAAGAATGCTTTGGGTTTTGATGGATGTTGGGCCTGAATTGCTTGTTGCACCTCCTATGTTTGCTTTATGATCGATTTTTGCTTGCTTTATGTGATTGGAAGCTCCGAAAATCCTTTTAACCTATCAAAATGCAAAAGAAGATTGGATGAATCTTCAAGAATATGAACTTATCATTAATCCTAAGCACTAGATACAAACTAACTAGATTTAGGGCAAATTTTATAGATATTCTTAGTAAAAAAACAAAAGATAAGTGCCTTCAATGTAACCCTAATTTCACTAAGATATGGCCCTTATCAATAATCGATTACAGCATGTGTGTGTTTTCTAGAAAATGCCTTATGAACATTTTAATCGATTATCACTGGTTCATAATCGATTAAATATGCTTAACACAGAATTAGAAATTTATGTGATAATCGATTATCTTGAGAAATAATCGATTACATAAGCTTCTGGATAATTTTACATAGCATGTTCATCTGGTTTAATCGATTACCAGATGTTTGTAATCGATTAAATGTGCATTGATAAGTTTTATACATGGTCTGTGGTAATCGATTAAATGGGAACTTAATCGATTACATATGTGCATTAGAAAACTGAGTTCATCTGGAATAATCGATTACAAGATGACTTAATCGATTATTTTGTTCATCACAAATTTCCAGATTCCTGATGAACACTTTAATTGATTATCTGGTTAAAATAATCGATTACAATAGTTAAAATAATTGATTACATTGACGAATTAATCAATTACAGTTAGTTAAATCTATTTTTTTTATAAATAGAATAGTTTGGTCTGAGTTATTCATTAAGTGAAAAATAGAGATACTCGTGCAAGCCTTGTGATACACACCTTCTAAAGCTCTCAAGAGTACCCAAGGCTGAGTTTAGTGAGAAAATCAAATATGATGAATATCATGGAGACTTACTTGTGTTTTTAGCCATAATTCTCAAGGATTGATGAATTGTTCAAGCTAGTGTTAAAGAAAGCATCAAGAAAGGAGTATTATTCATCTATGCATATATTCTCAGATTGTTTGAATCATTCATATCATTGAATTAGCTGAGGAATATAAGGTGATATCTTTCTTGAACCTTAAGCTTGATTTTTTGATTGATATTTGTTTTGTTATTGTGTTGTAATTCCATATAACATTTGTATTCTTTAAAGTTTGTTCTAGAGAGGTTTTCTAGAGAGAAGAACGGAGAGGGGATCTCTGGTTCTTGGTCTTTTGAAAAGTCTATAGGGTATAGATTTTGAATTTTACCTAGGGTGGGTAAGAGAAATCATTTGTAAGCTTGTAAAGAATAGATATTTGTTATAGTGGAACTCTAACCAAGATTTGGTTGGAAGAAAACTAGATGTAGCCTCCGGGGTTGAGAGGTGAACCAGTATAAATCTTGTGTGTTTTAAGATTTCAGTTTGTATTTCATTAAATTCTTGAAGTATAGAATTTGTTCATCATACAAACTTGGTTACGGCACAAGAGTGATTTGATTGGTGAAGAAAATTGTTTTTCTAATTGGTTTTGAAAGATACGATTCTTTTGAAAGTCTTCCGCTGTTATAAATTTTGAAAGGAAATTTTAAAACTCTGAGATAAAACCAATTCATCCCCCTCTTGATTATTTGCATAAGTGTTCATTATATTTTCAGCTTGTGCCTTAAAAGAATGTTTTGAGCTTTTCACATGCCAAGAAAATTTTAATTTGATCAAGTGTATGAGAGGCTAATCTTATGATCCTTGCATTGCATGAACATGATCATTAACTTGCATAAATGATTTCATTAAAGCATAAAAGCAATACATGTTTTCAAAGGAAATGAAATTCTCATGGTTAAGTTTTTGGAAAAACAAAATTCCACTGCTTTAATCGATTACACATCGAATTAATCGATTACAAGCTTCTGTTTTAATTTTGGAAGCCATGTAGAACATTTTAATCGATTACTATGTTGTTGTAATCGATTACATAGCACAAAACGAAATTCATGTTTTCTTGTTTTAATCGGTAATTGATTGCTAAAGTTCATTTTTATATGTGACTAAACGGTTTAATCGATTACCATATTTTATAATCGATTACATAAGTAAATTATGGATTGGTTCCTATCTGCTTTAATCGATTACCATAATATGTAATCGATTACACAAGCCTGTTTTAAAACTAAACCTGTCTGTTTTAATCGATTACGACTCAGATTAATCAATTACTTTGCTTATTTGCAATTTTCCAGAAATGAGCTATGAACATTTTAATCGATTATTTGACAATTTAATCGTTTACACATGATAATTTAATCGATTACTTGACGCTTTAATCAATTACATTCTATTATGAAAGTTTGTTATAAATAGATTGAAGGCTTGTCTGAAAACTTAACTTACAGATATCGATTTCTCTGAGCATACACAAGCCTTCTCAAAGTTAGAAAAGATTTTCTGAGTTAGCAAACCTCTTGTCCCACTCTTTAATCTTCATGGTGTTTTGAAAGATTTCTTGGGCAATATTTTCAAAGATATTTTGGAGAGAAAGTACTGAATTTAATTTCTGCATTTCAACTCTGATTGGTAGACCATATTCATTCATATTCATTGGATCATTAGGTTGTCTCTCTCCATTATCTCATGTTGTAAATTCGTTTTTGTATTCTTGATAGTTTGAAATTATTGTAAAGGGTTCTTTAACCTTTTTCTAGAGTGGGTTTCTCTAGAGGGAAGAGAAGATAAGAGTTTTCTATGTCTTGATCATTAGGAATCTAATTGGGTTTTAGATTTTTGTTCTTTATCTAGGTTTGATAAAGAGTGATTGTTGTAAAGCTTGTAAGAACTGAAATTGATAATAGTAGAACTATAATCTAGTGTTGATTAGAAGAAATTGGATGTAGCTTCTCTTGAGAAGTGAACCAGTATAAATTCTTGTGTTGTTTTTTATTCCTTAATCTCCTCATGTTATCTTATCATTGATTAAGTTATCTTCATTACCCAACAAGTTTTGTTTTTAGCAATTGTTTTCTTGGACTGAGTGGTTTGATTGAATTGAAGTACTCTTGCTTCTATTGTGATTAAAATCCTATAAACTCTTATTTTCTAAAAAGTTTTAAAATTCCAAGTTTAAACCAATTCACCCCCTCCCCCCTCTTGGTTATTGTGGGTATTCCTATTGTTTTCAAGAAACTCCAAGTTCCTTGGAGTCAAAACAACCAATAAGAAAGATTAAAGAAACTCCATGATTATTCAGCTTAACAGACTCCCAACTAAACCAGTTGAAGACTGAAATTACTCGGCAGACCAAAGAAGGTCTACTAATTCTTAGGCTTGGTATAATTGCAATTATTCAGTAGACCGAAAAGGATCTATAAACTCCTAGGCTTGATATAATTGCAATTACTCAATAGATGTACCAAAGAGGGTCTATGAACCCCTTGAATCAACCAATCACTTCCTAATCATTTAAATTACAGGATTTTATGTTGTACTTAGCTGATAAAAACATGCACAGAAACAAGTAAAAATACGATTCAACATTTCGACCAAACCTACCTAGTTGTCGATTTGACCATTTGTTCAACTTGAATTGATCTTTTGGTATTTTGGTATGGCCAATCTAGCATTCTTGCTTGATTTACCAACAAGTTGAGTATGGTCTTGATAATTTCTAAATATGCTTTAATTTTATACGTGATTTGAGGAAATTATTTGACATTTTTTTATACATTGAGCCTTGCTTTGACTTGAATTTAAGATAAATTAGTAATCCACATTTAGAAACCATAGGTTGATAAGTCTTTAGGATTTCTTGATGTTTTGGTGGAGTTTTGTAGGAATTAAGTCAGTAATCACAACTGGAGATCTACTCGCATTAGCCCAGCTTACTATGCACTTAAGTGAGCCAATACACACTACTATAAAAGCTCCTTTCAAAGACGGTTGTAAACCCTCATACAAAGATGGTTGTACAACTATCTTTGTATTAAGCATCGTCGAAAGTAATGACTTTCGAAGACGGTTATAAAATCGTCTTTATAACGTTGGCGTTCTAAGATGGTTCTTAGTAAAACCGTCTTAGAATGTGATCATTCTAAGACGGTTCTCCTAGAAAGGAGTTTTTTTAAAATAAAATAATTGAAAAAACTCTTTTCAAAGACGGTTCTTAGGAAAATCGTCTTAGAATAATGAGATACTAAGACGGTTTTCCCAAAAATCGTCTTAGAATTTCTTAGACGATTTTTGGGAAGAGGGTTGTCTTAGAATGTGACATTCTAAGATGGTTGTCCCTATAACCGTCTTAGAATATGTTTTTTTAAAAAAATAAAGCTTAAACATCTTTCTAAGACGGTTTTTCTTAGAACCATCTTAGTTTAAGGTGTTTTAAAAAAATTAAATGGGGATTGTTTATTACAATTCGAATTAGCATATCCTAAAATAAGTGCAAAAACAAGAGAAAATTCTCATACTTTTACCTATGTTCAATAGGTATCAAATATATATGAAAAGAGAGCATGGATATATCAGAGACCAAATTTGGATAAAAAATTAACCAAGTTTGGATAAACAAAATTTTTGTCCATAACTCAGTTCAAATTTGATGCATAAAAACAAAAATATGTGACAATGCTTACAGCATAATTTGATCCTGGTCATCATCTGGCGACCATAATCTATTAACAACCTAAAACAAGAAAATTCATAAGCAATAATGCTTTATATGCTTTTGGATAGACCCCCTTTTGGCACATGCTCAAAACTCAAGAGTATTATTCAACTTTTTTTACACCTTGTAAAACATCACAATCATTTCTCAGGTCATGGTTCTAAGATACTTAATTTAAAATGTTAAAAATCAACACCAACATAGAAGCATTAATACTATATATTTATTATTGCATTTTGTAGTGGCCGGAAACATTTATGATTCTAAGCATCAAGCCAATATAAATGAAATAAAACAATGATAAGGATTGCTATTTTATACCATTGACAAAATAGAAACAAAGATCCCCTAGATATATGACAAAATGCAAAAGCCAATACATTGAAGTCAACTTTTATCACTACAAAAGGAATGATCATCTCCGGTAAATGACTTTTGATTTGTGAGCCCACAATAATGCTTAGCTTGATATTTTTCTTTATCCATCGTCATCTTCTGAGACGTATGTTGAGATAATGCTTAGCTTGATATTTGTTTCTAAATTAATTTTCCAATTTTTTAATCACAACTTTAATTTTTTACAAGGAACAATAATAACAATTTAAAATTTTCAAATATTGAGATAATGTTTATTTCAAGAGTTTAATGGTGTAGTAAAGTAATTAGAAATTATTGTTAATATAACTTTTAAGATAGTTAGTATAAAAGTTAATAAATTTATATTATATAATAATTTGTAATTAAATGATAATATAAAATTACTTTACATTGTGAATTGATAATTGTCTTGTATATTTACCTTTTCAAGGGACATTTTTTTTAAGTGGAAAAAAAATTTTAGTCTATTTTCGTGAACATATAGTAGTGATAATCTTAATTTTCTTTTATTTAAATTTTAGATAGAAATCTAACTAAACGGGATCTAGGATTAGATTTTATTTTGATGTTTTAAACTTTTTGGTGTAGTAATCAAAGAATGAAACGAACAATTTTGAAAGCTTATAATAAGGCCCAAGGAAAACTTCCTAGATTTGCTCAGTTGATTGTTGACAGCTAGAAATAAAATTAAAAATTTTCTTTTCTTTTACTTTTCTGTCTAATTCACATTTCAAACTTTTTTTTTACTCTCTCATTTTTTTCATTGTTCCAAATAGGTCATAACAGACAATGGTCTAAAACCAATCAAAAAATTGTTGTTGAAGAATTAAAAATGAATTTCCTGAAAAGATAAAAGCCTAAAATCATAGCCTAACATCACGTGCTACCAAGAACAGAATCCATATATTGGCAAGTTGTTTTTCACCAGCAACATCATAGATGAAGAGAAAGCACCAGAATATTTACAAGACATTCATAAGAAGTTGCAAGCTCCTTACCAGAGGTGACCTTCCATCATAATAATCTGCCTTGTTGGGATCAGTTCCAGCTCGAATTAAACCTTTTAGCTAATACATATCCCCATTGAAAGCTACACTATTGACCTCCAAAGCAAGCTCAGCTTCTTGCTTTCCAAGTATTTTGTGATCGCTCTATACAGGCTTGGGATACCTAGCTTGTAAGCCAGGTTGATTTCTTTTAAGGTCATTGGTCTTACAACACTATCAATGAGAGGTAAAGCTAACTATTAGTATATACAACACATAATCTTCATGATCTCATTCAACACTTACTTGTATATAAATTTGCAGTGATATTAGTCATCAAATGAAAGGTTTCAGTCACACCACTTCAGAAAACATTTAAATGAGGTTACACATTTTATTCAAGCACAAGGCTTTGTACTCAGGGAAAAAGAATTCTTTATACTTATGTTATCCAAATGAAATTATATATCAAGAACTTCAATCGTTGCAAGAAAAAATAATTATTTCCAAGACAACTCTTACAAATGTGAATTTCTGACACGCCACATTCTGATCACCATAATAGGAAATACAAGATCAATATGTTGAACCAAACTTGAAAATGCAAACAGTCTTCACTAAAAGAAGAAAATAAGAACAAAAATTATAATTGGAAGTATAATTAATTCATAGGATTTGGTCCAACTTTCTTTAGAATAGATATTTTCTTTACAAGGTTAAACAACTGTAAACACTATGCTTACATTTCTCAGGTATGTCCCTCACCTCTTAAATTGTTACTATGTTATAGTCTTCCATAGTACGGCCTTAAGTTTTAAAAGTTTCAATTTCTTGCCTACCGAAACTCCAATTAGTCTAAAACTCTAAAGAGTAAATGACAAAAGAATGCTACCTTGTTAAGTATACAGGGAGATGAATACATACTATGCACACATCAACAATGACAGAATCATTGCGAGCCATATGATTATGCCAATATTCATCAGCAACCTGTTCATCTGGTCGACCATCTCCATCGTTGACTTCAATACAGCTTACATTTAACACGATTCAGATCTTCATGAAGACCATCCAACAAAAAAGCAAGAAGATCCTATTAAGATGCATAAATATAGTTGACAATGTTAGGGAACATGAGACAAGAGCCTTGTAAAGGCAAAAATGTCAGCAAAAAGAGAATGAAAGAGCCAAATGCACTCACTTGGGAATCATGCTGATTTAATCCACTAAACTGAGGTGCAAATCTAGCAAGTTTTGATTTGAATATTCTTGGTGACACAGGACTTGCTCCAGGGGCCCATAACTTCCTGAGCAGATCTCCAAATGCCAAAGCTATTTCACCCTGGCAAAGAAGCATATACCAAGAAAATAAAATATTGGAATACATCACAGGCACTGAAGTTTTTAGGTCCCAACCATAAAATTTCTTGAGATGTAAAGCTATTAAATTATTAGCAGTGTTCAAAATGCTTAAGATTAAGTAACTAAAGATTCTGAGGCCCTCTGGCAATTCTAAATGTTGAATGATAGGATACACATCTACTTAGGCACAATTGCTCCAAAATTTTACTATATATTCATTAATCCTCTTTAAAATTTCTTAAAAAATAAATTACAATCCCCTTCAACTTCCACTAATTTTCTATAAATTGCCAACACCAAATAACACTTAAAATCGATAGTTTCAAGCAATTACTATCCTATGTCCATGCAAACCACCTTAAAACATCAAATACTAAATCCAAAATTATGAGACCAAAATAACCTCCCATTAAACCACACGTCATACAAGAAAGAAAAAAGTTAGTGACAAATATGTAAAGCCAGTTGACTCAATACATTAGCTAATTATATAGCTCTACTAATATTAACAACAAATGAAGACAGTAGAAACACAGACAAGATGCTTACACTGCACCTTCCGTGGGGGAAAGGTATGCCAAGCAACGCTGATACTGTTATTGCAAAGTCAAGCTGTAAAGGATGATACAGGATTAGGTGTATATAAATATATATGAGGTGTTCAAAATGCCATTAAAATAGAAAAGCTTTCCTAACCTGCTGCATGGTGCTGATACAAACATTCTTCCCATCCTGATGTGTAATTTGTAACACCCCGTGTGCACCCGGTGTATTAACATTATGATTATTATCAGATTAGCGCTTACTCACTTTAATTAAAACATTTGTGGAAGCATAACGAAAACCATATTTCTTGATTACATTATGTATGGAACATAGAGCATCTCATCTCAAAGTAACACAACACACAAGCCCCTGCTGATCCAGAAACACATAAACATAACCATAGGTAGATAACACAACTATCTCAACATATATAACAGGAGGAAACATCAATACATAACATAAGCTGGTTATGTAAATATACAACATCTGACACTCGAAGTGTCTATACAAAAGAATAAGCATCCAAATGCTTCTGATCTCACAGATCCTTCCTCACACGAGGGCATACACAACATATACATAACAAAAGAATACATGTGTGCACGCACACATCTTCCCTCTACAGGGGTACAATAACTCATCAAAAAGCTGAGCCACCAAGCTCTCCTCAAGCTACCTCACAGCCAAGCATATGTTGTCTCTACTGGGGCCTCCCGCCCTGAGACCGCTCCTCTCTGCCAAAAGCGTCACCTGAAACCACATAAGCCCCACACGGGGTGAGATAAACATCTCAGTAAGCTCAAGGTCCTTGGAGGCATCTCCTCCACCCTGGCTCACTCTCCATGACACAAGTCATCAGGCATCACAAAAAATCTGGCCTCCCGGCCCTCATAACAATACAAGCAAGTCATCTTGCTCTGTGTACGGCGGATCTCATCAACGCCAACCTTAGTGTGAGACCGGAACTCACACCCGTGCCATCCCATCAGGAGCTACCCCTTACGCATGGACGCACGTATATGGTACCTCCAAGAATAGGCAATCAACCGCGACGGGACATACATATCTCTTGGTCTTGAGGGATCATCGACCCCTGGGATCTCATCAACCATGAGCAAACCAAACTAGAAGGAAACCCATCTCCTAGGGAGGTCCATATCTATCTAACTGGCCAGAAGATCTATCAACAGGTATCATACATTTCTCAAGCATAAATGCAAGTATGCATTTCATTATGAGGATGCAACAACCATCAATGCATGCATCATGAATGCAACCATCACTCCCTCGGAGTATGGTGGAGCACAAGCAAGTGGGAAACATCCCCAAGGGACCAAGAACTTACCTGGCAAAGTCGAGCTCTGCAGTTCTTCCCTTGCTCCGTGGCCTACGCCACTGACACCCGCAGTGTCACACCCTATACAAGGCATACCAGCTCATATCAATCATCAAGCCAAAACAAGCATACAAGCTTAAGCATATAACATGGTTCTCAACCGTCTCAAATAAAGGAACCTCAACCTTTCCAACCACAAGGTCATCTAACCTAAGGTTCACCAAGGCTCATCACTCGCAAGCCATCTCACAGACCCTCAGCGGTCTATCTCATGTCAAACATGGCATTAGAGTCACCCTAGACTCAACACAAGCCATACACAATGAGCCCAAAGCTCTCAACAGCCCCAAAGGCTCAAGGGTTCACATATGGCTTGAACGGTTCATGTCGCACATGAGACACCGTTCATATGGCCTCTCAGGCACATCCATACCATATACTAAGGCTCTTGCATGTCACAACATAGCCAAGCAACTCAGCATATCAATTATACATGCATATCATAGAGCCACAACTCAAAGTTCACCAAACTAACATATGAGAGCTAATCCTTCATCCTCACAACATTCTAAACACACGTTTCCAAAGGACCCAAGGCTAATACTAGCTCAATCACAAGTGGGTCACTATTCACCCAAAATCCCAACTCACAAATCAAGCGGTGAGTCTCGAGTTTCTTACTTCAAAGATGGCAAGGAAGACCTCTGGACCACTTCCCCTAGCTCGGGTGTCCGTGAATCGCCGCCGTTCCTCGCCGAACTCGAGTTCTACGCACTTCCCTTGAGAAAGAGATTCTTTGATTTAGGGGTTTTCAAGGAGAAATGATGAATGATTCAAGCTCACCAAGCGTTTTCCAACACAATGGAGGTTTAAGGAAGGTGATTTGGTGAACAAACAAAGGTCAAGGAAGCTTGAGCACTCAACAATGGAGGTGGGTCGCTGGAGGAAGAAGAAAGGAAGTGATTTGGGTCAAATTTCATAAAATGACCCCTTATATAGTGGGTCTGCCCAAGCTGCCGCGCTGATCACGCTAGCTTCCAGAGCCCACGGCGCCAATCGCGCCACTCCCGCGCCAACCGCGCCATCCTCCAGTGCCTGTGGCGCCCCTCGCGTCACTATGGTGCCACCCGCGCCAACCGCCAGAACCAACGGCGCCATCCGCGCCACCATGACACCACTCGCGCCCCCTGCAGGTCCTCTGGGTTGTCTGGAGCCAATCGCGCCAACCTGGCACCCCAGGCGTCAACCCCCAGAACCTATGGCGCCAATCGCGCCATCCCGGCGCCACTCGCGCCACCTACCAGAGGCATGGCGCTGATCGTGCCACACTGGCGCCATCCGCGCCACACTTCTGCAGCTGTTTTCTACAGAAGAATTCTGCAGAAAACCAGCGCCATCCACGCAGATTTCTCACGCCGTCCACGCCAGGACTCAGGGTTATTATATAATTTACCTAAAAAAATTAAAATCTAAGCACAAAATTAGAAAGATGAATGTCAATTTCATGATTGTGAAAATGAGATGTTGTAAAAGTCTCATTTTTATGAAATTGATGTCATTTTTGTGATCCTTGTTGAACCCCGATCACATTGGTGTGATTGGAATTTCAAAATGATGACTTTTGATGTGAACTCCCTTTTAGCCCCTTTTTGATTTGAGTGGGTATTTGACCCTAAATGTTAATTTTGACCTTGCCTTTGAAATCTATACTAAATTGTCTTCAATTTGATATGTAGAACCTTGTGTTCTGACAAGCACGTGTAATTGAAGGATCGTGAAACCACATCGTTAGGCTGTGATAGGGAGAACTCCTGGTTAGGTAAGGGGAGTTTATTATTTGGTTATAGTTTTGACACCATAGTTGGGCGAAGGGAGTCCAACTATGAAGATAACTGTCTATCCCTGTTATGTGCTAGTTTTTAAGAAAAACTACATTTTTAACTAATGGGATGCGATGTATGTATGATTGATGTGTGTTTGTTCCTGTGTGTGCTCATTTTCAAGGAAAACTTTGATTTTAACTAATGGGATGCGATGAATGGGTTTATTTATGGATAAAACTACGAATGATGTTGTTGTAATTGATTGGATTTTTGGGAAAAGTCTTAATTACAGAGGAGACTCTGCCTAAAATTTTATAATATTTTTCTTATTTAACTCTTTATTAAATTTTTAAATGGGCATAAGAATGTGTGCTCTGTATTGTAGTCCTCCTCTTTAATTTAGAATTTTTCTAAAATACCAGTATTGTGGTAATATGGATTGTGAATGAAATGAGATGATGTTTATGTGGTTGGTGATGCTTAAATGAGATGATGATGAATTGGTTGTTGATGTTGAAATGAGCTTAGTTTAATATCTATGATGATGATATTGAAATGTGTGATGTGGATACACATGAATACCATGGGGGAGTGCTTGATTGGATAACCTTGCGAGGGTGGGTTTATGAATTTTAAGCATCCTAGAGGGAAAGGGATTGTTTGCTAGCAGTTTGCTAGGAGAGATCAAGGAGGGCCAGAAGTTAGATCCTTTTCTGAAGACTAAGTTAGAAGCCATAGTGGCAGGGAAAGATAATAGTTTTCCTATGGGATCAGATGAAGTCTTAAGGTTTCAAGATAGAATTTGTGTTCCCAATGTATCTGACCTTAGGAAAATGATTTTGGAGGAAGGGCATAGGAGTAGTTTGAGTATCCACCTTGGTGCCACCAAGATGTATCAAGATCTCAAGGCAATGTTTTGCTGGCCAAACATGAAGAAAGAGGTTAGTGAGTTTGTGTATGCATGTTTAGTCTATCAGAAGGCTAAGATAGAACATCAGAGACCCTCAGGTAAGTTGTGACCCTTAGAGATACCCTAGTGGAAGTAGGATAGTATCTCCATGGATTTTGTTGTAGGACTGCCTAGAACCCCGAGAGGTCTAGATTTTATCTGGGTTATTGTTGACAGGTTGACCAAATTTGCTCACTTTATCCCCATTAATATCAGGTTCTCATTAGAAAAGTTGACCTCCTTGTATATTAGTGAAATTGTCAGATTGCATGGTGTGCCATCTAGTATAGTATCTGGCAGAGATCCTAGATTTACTTCTAGATTTTGGGAGAGTTTGAACAAAGCTTTGGGAAGCAAGCTTAGGCTAAGTTCAGCCTATCATCCTCAAATTGATGGTCAAACTAAATGAACCATTCAATCTTTAGAGGACCTTTTGAGGGCGTGTGTTTGGAACAACAGGGTAGTTGGGAGAGTTTTCTGCCATTAATAGAGTTTACCTATAACAATAGTTTTCATTCTACCATTGGCATGGCTCCCTACGAAGCTCTATATGGTAGGAGGTGTAGGACACCCTTGTGTTGGTTTGAACCTGGAGAGAACCTCATTTTAGGACCTGAAGTGGTACAACAAACCACTGAGAAGGTCAAGTTGATCTAAGAGAGAATGAGAACTGCTCAGAGTAGGCAGAAGAGTTATCTTGACAAGAGGAGGAAAGACCAAGAATTTGAGGTTAGTGATCATGTATTCTTGAGAGTTACTCCGTGGATTGGGGTTGGCGGAGCATTGAAATCTCGAAAACTCGCACCTCGTTTTACTGGTCCTTTCCAAGTTCTCAAAAGAGTCGGCCCTGTAGTATATCAAATTGCATTACCTCCGTCCCCTTCTTATCTTCACAATGTCTTCCATGTGTCCCAACTTCGTAAGTATGTCCATGATCCTTTTCATGTAGTCGATTTAGATGATCTTCAAGTAAAGGAAAACTCAACATATGAAACAATGCCTTTGAGGATCAATGATCAGCAAACAAAGCACCTAAGAGGGAAAGAAATTCCTTTGGTCAAGGTAATCTAGGGAGGTACATCAGGAGAGGATGCGACATGGGAACTGGAGAGTCAGATGCAAGAGGCCTATCCAGCTTTGTTTGAGTTAGGTAAATTTTGGGGACGAAATTTCTAAAAGGGTGGGAGAGTTATAACGCCTTGAAATTTCGATAAATTGAAAATAGATGTTTGATGTGATTGTTGTGTTATTTGATTGTTTGATAAGTTTGGATTAGTTAAATGATTGTTGTGTAAATTATCCTTGTGCTATTGCTTGCTGTAGATGTCAAGTTATATGGAGTTTGTTTGTGTAACACCCCCATATTTCCCTGTATCTGTGTATTTTCTTAGAAATACGCATTCTTAGATAAATGACATGAATGCCCTTGTATATTTTTGAAAATGACCAAAATGTCCTTGAACAATTCCACAAATGACGGTTAGGTCCCTAGGGCAATTGACTAAAATGCCCCGAACATTTGCCCAAATGACCAACATATCCTTATAGCTCTGATAAGGTCATATAAGCTCTAGTAGAGTCCTGGAAGCCTGATAA
>PYAF01003481.1:18316-29511 GCA_007407185.1 Glycine tomentella | reverse complement strand
AGGTTTTTCGCTTATTTTGTTTATTAAAAATTGGACTTGTTTTAATTTAAGAGTTTGTTATTTACACTCTTTTTTATTATTAATATACTTGTGTTATCAATTTTAATATTTTAATTCTTATTTTGAATTTTTAAGTATGAAGTTATGGATGAATTTTTATTAATCAAATAATGTTAGTTATATACGAATATATAATATATTTTTACATATATACGTAACTCTTACGACCCGAATTACGATCCTCAAGTTACGATCTTGTAACCCCCTTTTCGATCCTCGAGTTTGACAACATTGGTCCACACCAAGCTACGCTACTTACTATTGTTAAAAATAGAATTTATTTTTCACTGTTTCTCTGCCAAGCATGCATGAATAATGAATAATGCATGAAGTCAACTTTATTATATAAAAAATAGAGAAACCAAATTTACAAAATACTATAGTACACTCCTCACTTCAAAAAAATCAAATCCATAACTTAGTCTCTTTACATATGCTTGCAGGACATCTTTGCTGGTGGAATTGAAGCAGTATCAACTGTCATAAATTGATGCAGTATGTTGTGTTTGTTTCATGTGCATGCCATTATTGTTATTAAATAGACATTGTACTTTTATTTTAGATTTATTTTGAATATAAGTCAATTTGTTTTGGATTTATGAATTTGAGTATTTCATTAATTACATGTATCTTTTAATTTAAAATATTGAAATTATATTTATACTTATGTGTGTTTATGTTCTCATCTTTCACACATATTGAAGTTGTATACATTGGGATTATCCACATTGGGATTATGGGGATAGCGTATCAAGTTGGGAGTAATGAAGAGAATAAGTCATTTTTTTTAAAAAAATGACATTCGACATCGGCTATTTAATAAATGATGTAAAAAGTGAATATACAACATCGGATACAACATCGGTTACAAGAAAAACTGATGTAGAAAATGAACTTTCTATATCGATTTTTGGAAGAACCGATGTCAATTTAGTAACAATACTATCGATTTTTACAAAAAAACAATGTTGTTATGTAAATTTAACATCGGTTTTTATGAAAAATCGATGTTGAATTTGCATAGTTTACATTTTTTTTCGTTAATTTCTTATTATTCAACGTTGATTTTTTAAGAAAATCGATGTTGTATAGTTATGCTAACATTGATTTTCAAAAATCGATGTTAATATTAATATTTTCAATGTCGTTGGTTTCAACATCGGTTAAAAACTGATGTTGAATGTCCAAAATAATCGATGTGAAAAGTGATTTTTCTAGTAGTGACACTGCACACACCTTATCCCACTGGTTGAGTATTGCTTCGTGCATACTGATCATCTTCTGAAGGTATTTCTTCTCTATAAATATCTTAAGAGAGAGGTTGATCCAATATTAAATTACCAATATTCTTACTGAACATTCCTGTTCACAAAATACAGAACAAGAATATTATCGTGAAAAGATTCTACCAAATTCGGTAATAACTTAAGTTATTAAAGAGAAAAAGACATAAACAAAGTTTGTGTAATAGTGTATGTGTGATCAATCTTAAAAAAAATGTTATTAAAATACATTATAATCAATAAAAGATAGAATATAATTTCCAAAACATTCTTAAACCTAAAAATATTTTTATTCTAAATAGAAAATGTTTGTTTTTCTTGTTGATCACAGAAGAGTTAGTTGTGATCACAGAAGAGTTAGTTGTGTATGGGAGGGTTTTTCTTAGCTGGAGAATAGTCCATGTCTACAAGGTCCGGATAGTGCTCATGAGAAAGCTCTTGTTGCAGCTTATTTACTAATATTTCCTTTTCTTGATCCCCATTGAGTTTATAATTTTTACTGTTTCCAATTTCTGGGGCCTGAGCTTCATTTCCTCCATTCTTCACATTCTGTCCATGGAGCAAATGTATATATAAATCATACATAGGAGGAATGAAGAAATTCCAAGGTTTCATATATATGAGTTGACATCTAAAAAAGCCTTTTTTTTATACTTTATCTCTAAACCAACCTTTGAAATATCGTGGGTTGTAGAAGTTGATGAAGTAACAAGTTTCCTAATCTTTAATTTTCCTGCAGCAAAATAAGAACAACCATATGATATACTTAATAATGCGGTAAATATATGATTTATGTCATGTTAGTACTAAATTTTCTTGCATAATGCTTAATATATAAAATACATTAATTGTAAAGTTTTAGTTCAGAAGACAAGAAAATAAAACGAGAATAAATAATTCCTTTCTTTCTAAATTATAACCACAAAATTAGATGTGTCATCTTCATGGAATCATGGTGGGAAATTTGAATCAAGAATTACAGGGTCTACTTTGTAAGGGTTTCGGAAGAATATGCTTGTGTAATAACAAAATATACAAAGATAAATGAATTTCTGGGCTAGAAATTAAACTAATGGTGTCTAGGTCTATGGTGTCTTGGTCCACTATAATCTTCATGAATGCGGGGTAACTGGTTCCTTGGTTTTCTGGATACTCTAGAGGCTCTTTTCTTCAGTGTACCTGTGCAATATTGTTCATCTTTGCAGACAATAGCTTCCTTGTTAGCACCACTATTAATATTTTTCAACAAATGGCTTTCTTCTTGATCCTGCAATCAGAAGAGAATTAATTTGGTTTTGTTCTATTAACATTTAAAGGATGACATTTGAGTACGTAAAACATTCAAGCAATGATCACTAACTTGTTGTTTATGTTGCTGAGCTGCAAAAGACTCTTTCTCCAAGCGAATCCCTGAACAAAAACAACTAACATGAGAAATCCAGTTGGTATACATAATAACAACAACAACAACAACAACAACAACAACAACAATAATAATAATAATAATAATAATAATAATAATAATAATAATAATAATAATAATACATTACAGAAAGTCTAAATGAATTTATGCTGAAAATATAGTACTTGCCTTGAGCCTTGGTGAGAAAGAGAGACAAAAGCAGAAGAGAAATTACAAGAGAATAAGGTTTCATTTGAAGAAAACTCTTGGGAAGAACCAAAGGATGAGTAAGTAGGTTGAAACCCTTAACAAAATGGATAGATTATAATTAATTTCTTGAGGAGGAAAGCTTAATTTTATTAATCATGTAATTGGAACTTGTGACTTATGAGTGATAGATGGCCTTTGGTATGTATGGCTGCTTATATTTATACATCTATCAATGAGTAGGGGCGTATACGGGGTCCACACTTCAATTGAAGTTCATCAACTTAAACTGAGAAGGTTTTTTTTTTATTGTTGTCGTCTACCCTTGTCGGAGGAAATTATTAATAATCATTTGATACCCCCAATCATTTAAGTGCAATCAAGGTGTCAACAATATTTTTTCAATAATTAATATTAGCAAATGCAGGTTACTTTAGACAATAGTATATTAACAACATTAATTAAACAACAAGGTACATTTACTTTAGGAAATGTTACAGTGTTTTGGCTGGCTTGGGAGGTGTGGGCTAGTTTTTGGAAGAATTTTGTGAACCCAATGTAATGTTGGTTTACTTGATTAACTATTCCTTTTCCTTGATTTTCACGAATGTAGGCTTCTATGTTTGCCAACTTCCCCAATATCAGCGTTTAGGTCTGTCTGATTCACTTTTGTGCTACATGACCAAGGTTTTTTTTTCTTTTTTCTTTCCTATGTTTACTTCTTTCGTCCTTGTAGACAATATGTCTCCTCCACAAGACAAACTTATTGATTTACTCATGTCTAAACTTCTTGATAGCCTAACTAGTCCCGCATCATATGAATGTTTTCTAGTTGCTCTAAATAGCTATAGCTATATAGATAGAATAAGAGAAAAAAAAAGAAGGAAAAAAATTGTCAGCACTCTTTAGTTTTAGATATAATTCTCGTGATATAATGTGGAAAAAAATATTAAGAGTGTAAAATAAGTATTTGTACTGTTGAAATATTTATGAATCACGGTTACATTAAATAGCTTATTCCATAGCTATCAAGATATCAATTCAATTTTTTCATCACTACAATAGCAAAATAATATCAATTCAATTCATTGTTTCTCTTTACAAAATTAAGGAAAACTCCCTTCTTTTTCATTGGATAACACCAACTAAGAAAATATTTGTTTTTTACTATTTTTTTCAATTTTATTTTATTTTTTTAACTCTTTTAAAGTGAAATTTGTAAAATAAAATAAAATCAAGTGTATTTATCATTAATTGAAATAAAATACCTTATAAAGTAACTAGCTTAAAATCAAATGGTGAATCTGTCCATATTTTCTTACTTTACACATCTCTACATTTTAGAAGAGGTAAATCCCATATACTCTTTTACCTTCATGATACTAAATTAATAGAATTTTATGAATATAAAATATGAGATTTGTTTTCTTTAAAGTTAGTAATGCTATAAGATAAAGTGTAAGAGAGAGTTTGTTTCAGATATTTCTTTTCATTCATAGGAATATGAGGTAGAGAATAATACTACACACTAACTTAACAAGCCTATAGAAATAACATTCCGAGTATAATATTCCTACAATGTGATCCCCGGAATGCAAAATTATACCATGAAATAAATCCTTGAGTTATAACGATTAATTAATAAACCAAAAACTGGGATTTTTTGATAAAATAATAAAATATATACAGATGCATAATACAATCCTGTGACTTTCTGATCTTAGAGATAGGGGAAGATGTCAACTTCCTCATTATCCTTACAATATCCCTCCTCATTGGCATAGATTGGGGAAACTTTGGACTTCAAGCAAAAGAGACAAAAATACGGAGGAACTAATTAAAGTTTGGCATGGCAAGGAAACCATACATATGAGAAAGGGTGACACTTTAACTTCGTCCCTCAATTGTAGAAGGTTGATTCTGAAAGGGGTCGAGTTTGTGACCTTAAACAAGTGCTTTTAGGAGGCAACTCAAGTTTACACTTTCTTTTTTCCCATTGAGTTTGTTCCTTTATTCCATTACCTTTGGCTTTTTATTGGGAACAATGTAAGTTTTAAGTTTGAGTTTGCTAGGTTTATGCATTGCATTCACTATACTTGCATACTTTCATGTTTAGGCAATTTTAAATTTTAAAGGCATTCATGTTTTGGAAATTTTAATTTTTAAAGGCATTCATGTTTAGGCATTTAGGCTGTACATAATCATGGTTATGACCCCCCACAATTTACACCTCTTTGTATCCCTGATTTATTTGAATTCACTAGATTGGATGCATTTTATTTTTAATTAAGTCTTGCAGTAGTATATTTGTGTGAAATAATCTCTGGCAAGTTGAAAAATTAACACATTTCTTCAATCTTGTTTCCATTTATTTGAACCACAAAAGTGGGAATTGAGCGCCTATGTACTTTCTTTGTTTTTAGTGTGGATTGTGTGTGGATTCTTCATAGTTGAACTCTCTAGAATTTGATCTGAAACCTATTGAAATTATATAATAATTTTTCTTGCTTGGATGAATATAATTAGGACACTTAGGAATTTCTATCAAACTCCTGACTTAGATTAAATGTGACCCTTAGTTGCTCCCTTGATAATGAGTTTACTTCCTTCAAGTTCATTATGAAAAAATATCCTATTAGGTTAAAATGTCTAGCATATTGTTCATAACTGAGCATATCTAAGGTTTGTTTTTGTGTCTATCGTATCTATGGTTCAATAGTTTTTCACTCGTATGTAGCTGAAGCAAATTTTGCACCAAGATTTGCTTCCATGTCTCCATATCTATCTACTTTATCTTCATCAATCAATCTAATTATCTATATATCTATACATTACTTTTTTTTTTGTATTAGTACAGGTACGTGGTTGTTGGTTAAGTACTGTTTGTAAGATTTATCATTGTGGCTCATTTAAATAAATGTTATTTGATTTAATGAATAAAGGACATAAGGATAATTGGTTACAAAGTTATTAAAAGGATAATTGTTGATAAAACAGTTATCTTAAACGTATTAAAAAGATAATTGTTGATAAAGCAGTTGTCTTAAACGTATTAAAATGATAATTGTTGATAGATGCAGTTATATTAAACGTAGTGATTCAGTTTTCTTATAAATAGGAATCTAGAAAACTGAATACATTCATTGTCTACCCATGAGAGTCGTATCTCATCCCTATCAAAGAAGATACAAGAATTGAAAGGGTCAAGACTCTGAGAAAATATTCTACCATTAAAAATCTTCCACAATTATGGACAAATTATGTTTATGTGAAACTCATGAATTCTCAAGATCCTTTTCATGTTTTTGATATGATTGTTATTAAACATGAAATTATAGATTATGGATTACATGTGGTATTAGAGCATGGTTTAAGAATTTGTGATTTTCCATTACTAAGGTTTTGTTGATGCAACAATAAAGTATTCTAGTAGATTTTGAATCTTAAATTTTTGCTTGTTACGAGTATTACCAACAGAATAATATTGATCAAATAATATTACGGAGTTGTTGTTTCTTGTTTGGTATGCCTTATGTTCCAATGAATATCATGATAAAGTCTTGATGGTGTTTTCAGTTCAACATATATATAATGCAAATTATTTCCTATCAATATAAGACAAAGACATATTAATGTTGGCGATGAAAAGTAAACAATAATGGTTGATCACTTTATTGTTCTCCCTCATTCAAAATTATACCAATGCATATTTAAAATTGTATTTGATAAAGTGTATATGCATTGATGTGTTGTGGTCGAATGACTGTATATTTTGTTGACATTGAAATTAATTTATGATGTCATAATGTGTTTGAATGCTGTTAAAATCTAATAATTTTAACATATTTTTGTATTTTATGAAGTATTTCAATCTTGAAATTAAAGTATGATGAATTTGTTAGTCACCAAAGTAGTCAAATTTGTATGAGTAATTTAATTCCAAATTGTATGTTCATTTCAATCATCCATAATTATGATGCTATGAATGTATTAAAATTATAATTTTATGGATGAGTTGAAGTTTATTATTATGGGACAGTTAAGGAACAACCCAAAGGATGGTTATTGTTGTCATAATAAATAAACATGAATGTTGGCATAATAGATACATGACTAATTCTATTTATATATCCAAAGATAGTGAGTAATCCTAGTTAGTGTATGCATTATTGTCAAATTATGAAAAATAAAATTTATTAGCATCATTATAGCTGGATGTTGTGTATTAATGGATCCCCAGATGTGAACATTAATATGCATTTTATGATGTATGAATCTGTGAATTATGTTAGTATGTGATATGTATGATTCAAAGCATTAAGTTTTCAAATTTTATACCTTGCAATACTTGTTGCTACACATTCATTTTTCTCAACTATTGCAGTTTTCAATGGACTAAACTTCTCTGAATGGAAAGAGCAAATTGAATTTTACCTTGGGGTAATGGATTTGGCTGTTAGAGAAGAGAAACCTAGTACTATTGTTGATGCAAGCACTGAGAATGAAAGAGTTCATTTTAAGAACTGGAAAAGATCCAATAGGTTGAGTCTGATGTACATGCGAATGAGCATTGCAAGCAACATTAAGTCAACTCTTCCACAAACTGAAAGTACTAAAGAAATGCTAAAACTTGTGGAAGAGTGCTCTCAAACTATTGACAGAAAGTCTCTTGCTGGGACACTAATGAGTGCACTGACCACCATGAAATATGATGGTTCACGTACTATGCATAAGCATGTTGTTGAAATGACAAATATTGCAGCAAGACTAAAGTAATTGGGAATGGATGTGGATGAAAATTCCTTGGTGCAGTTCATATGAACTCATTACCATCTGAGTATAGTTCTTTCCAAATGAACTATAATACCATGAAAGACAAATGGAATGTGCATGAATTGCACAGTATGTTAGTTCAAGAGGAAACCAAAATTAAGAACCAGAGAATTCATTCCATCAATTATGAAAAATATCAAGGAGCTGAAAAGAAAGGGATTCCTTATGACCCAAACCACAAGGTCAAATGAAAAGTTTGTCCTTATGAATAATAGAGTGAAAGTTCCAATGGAAGATGTTGGGACTTACCGTTTGATCCTTGACAGTAGACATCATTTGGACTTATGTGAAACTATTTATGTACCTAGTATATCTAGGAATTTGGTTTTTATTTCCAAACTTGATAAAGCTAGATACTCTTTTAAATTTGGTAGTGGTAGTTTTAGTTTGTACAAGCACAATCATTTGATTGGCAATGGTACTTTATGTGATGGATTATATAAATTATGTCTTGATAATCTTTATGCTGAAACACTTATGACTCTGCATCATAATGTTGGTATTAAATGTACCTTAATTAATGAATGTTCTGCTTACTTGTGGCATAAACGTTTGGGACACATTTCCAAAGAAAGAATTGAAAGATTGGTAAAGAATGAAATCCTTTCGAATTTAGATTTTACTGATCTGAATGTTTGTGTGAATTGTATCAAAGACAAACAAACAAAACACACAAAGAAAGGAGCCACAAGAAGCACTCAGCTTCTTGAAAATATACACACTGATGTTTGCGGTCCTTTTGATGTTAACTCTCTCAATAAAGAGAAAAATTTATCACCTTCATTGATAATTATTCACGTTATGGTTATGTCTATTTGCTACATGATAAGTTTCAAGCTATAAATGCTTTAGAGATTTACATTAATGAAGTTGAAAGACAATTAGACAGAAAGGTGAAAATTGTCAGGTCTAATAAGAGTGGTGAATATTATGGAATGTATGATGAAAGTGGAGAACATCTGGGCCCATTTGCTAAATTCTTAGAAAAGCATGGTATTTGTGCTCAATACACAATGCCAGATACACCACAACAGAATGGTGTATCAGAAAGGCATAATAGAACCTTGTTGGACATGGTTAGAAGTATGTTAAGTAATTCTTCTTTACCCATTTCATTGTGGACTTATGCTCTAAAGACTGTTATGTATGTATTAAATAGGATTCTTAGTAAAGCAGTTCCAAAGACTCCTTTTGAACTGTGTACAGGAAGGAAACCTAGCTTAAAGCACTTGCATGTTTGGGGTTGCCAGGTAGAAATTAGATACTACAATCCACAAGAAAAGAAGTTGGATGCAAGAACAATCACTGGTTATTTCATTGATTATCCAGAAAAGTCAAAAGAGTATAGATTTTATTGTCCTAATCATACCACAAGGATTATAGAAATTGGAAATGCTAGGTTTATTGAAGATGGTGAAGTTAGTGGGAGTGAAACACCACGTAAAGGGGCAATTCAAGAAGTGAAAGTACATGTTCCTTTGACTTGTAGTTCTAATAAAGTTGTTGTTCCTCATGTTATTGAACCAATATCTAATAATGAAGAACAACAAATGAATGATCCCATTGCTCATGATGAAACTGTTGCCAATGAACCCATTGTAGAAGAACCACAACAAATAGCATTAAGAAGATATGCTATTTCTAATGATTATGTGGTATATCTACAAGAGTATGAATTTGATTGGGGCATAAAAGAAGATCCAATAACGTTTTCACAAGCCGTGAATAGTGAAGATGGTGACAAGTGGTTAAATGCCATGAAAAACGAATTGAAATCTATAGAACAGAATGAGGTTTGGGACCTTGTTGAGTTATCAGAAGGATGTAAGAGAGTTGGATGTAAATGGGTCTTTAAGACCAAACATGACTCTCATGGTAACTTAGAACGGTACAAGAATAGACTAGTTGCAAATGAATTCACTCAAAAATATGGCATTGACTATAAAGAAACCTTTTCACCAGTTTCAAGAAAGGATTCTCTAAGAATCATTATGGCATTGGTGGCTCATTATGATCTAAAGTTACACCAGATGGATGTGAAAACTGCCTTTCTAAATGGGAATTTAGAGGAAGATGTGTACATGACCAACCAATAGGGTTCATAGAAAAGGGAAAAGAGCACATGGTGTGCAAACTTAAGAATTCAATATACGGACTTAAACAAGCTTCAAGACAATGGTACCTTAAGTTCAATGATATCGTTGTTTCCTTTGGATTTAAAGAAAACATTGTTGATCGGTGTATATATCTGAAGGTCAGTGGGAGTAAGTTTATATTGTTGATTGCGTATGTTGATGATATCTTGCTTGCAACTAATGATCGTAGTCTTTTAAATGAAACTAAGAAGTTTCTCTCTAGTAACTTTGAAATGAAAGATATGAATGAGGCATCCTATCTGATAGGGATAGAAATATTATGTGATAGATCACAATGATTGTTGGGTTTGTCTTAGAAAACATATATTAATAAAGTTTTAGAGAGATTCAGAATACAAAACTGCTCATTGTCTCCAGTACCAATTCAGAAAGGAGACAAGTTTAGTTTCAAGAATGAATTGGAACGAAAGGAAATGGAAGCAATTCCATATGCATCACTTGTTGGGAGCCTAATGTATGCTCAGACTTGTATGAGACCAAATATTAGCTTTGCAGTTGGAATGTTGGAAAAATAACAGAGTAATCATGGTATCAGTCATTGGACAACTACAAAGAATGTTCTAAGATATTTGCAAGGCACTAAAGGTCACATGCTTACTTATAGGAGGTCTAATAACCTTGAATTTATGGAAAAGTGCGAAGCAGTCTGTAATTGCTGCATCCACTATGGAAGCTGAATTTGTGGCATGCTTTGAAGCCATAGTTCAGGCTAAATGGCTGCAGAACTTTATTTCAAGGCTTGAATTGGTTGACAGTATTGATAGGCCGCTGAAAATTTATTGTGATAACGACAAGTATTCAAAAGGTGCTAAGCATATGGAGTTGAAATACTTTGCCGTTAAAGAAGAGGTTCAGAAACGTAGAGTGTCTATAGAGCATGTTAGCATTAATTTTATGTTAGTTGATCCCTTGTCGAAAGGATTACCTCCGAAGACATTTATTGATCATGTATGTAGTATGGACATTATGTCAGTTAATGAATGTTGATCATTATTGTAATTATTGACTATTGACACTTTGAATTCAATGATGTTTAAGTTTATGAAAATTATCCCGTTTTCAAATTTATGTATACATGCATGTATGAATGATTATTTTGAAAAACAAGATTTGTCCCTAATGAAGACATAATAGTATTATTGTGGGACATTATGATGTAAACTTCCATTAAAGTATCATATTAGGAAGAAGAGCTAATATAGTAGTACATGGAAGGAACTATGCCGATTTGATAGCATATAACCGCCATGACTC